>JAHHUM010000745.1:0-139745 GCA_036173005.1 Crenichthys baileyi | reverse complement strand
TCCTCATCATCGGACAGATCATGAACATCCAAACCGATGTCCAGTACGTCCTCCTCTCCCTGCAGGGGTTCTAGTTGAAGCTGAGACCGAGCACCTGCATTATTGGCTAGCCCATCAACATACTCCATATGGTCTGCCCAGCTGGAAGCGGGGACTTCGACCGAAAAGCCGTCCTCGTCAGAATCGGACGAAACTGGGTTTCCCGCCTCGGAGAGCAGTGGGTCTCGCCGTGAGACAGCAGCATCTCCCAGCACCTTCTTGAGGAATTTAACCCGCCTCTCCAGGGTCGAGCGATGAAGCTGGCGACAGAACGCACATGCTTCGGGCTCCGCCAACGCTCTGCGAGCGTGAACGATCCCGAGACAGACGGGACAAGCCTCATGCTGGTCCTTCTCATGAAGCAAGAAGCCACATCCCTGAGGACAGGGACGAATAGAAGACTTCTGCTTCGCTTGCGTTAGCTTTGTGCTCATCCCTAACCACGAAAGCCAGACAGAACTGCTTGAAATTAGCGCTTCGCGAGCAGACACGCTTACCAGCAGGCAGCAGTGACTAACTCCAACAAAAGCAGTTGAACTAGTTCCAAGTAGCCTTTAGAAAGAGACAGAGAGCTAACCAGCAGCAGCTAGCTAGCCTGACTCAAAGAGGTGTTCTTAGCGAGGTGAAGAGCGTAAGAACTGAGTAATGACGACGATGACGGACAGGTATATTGTGCAGGCGGGGCCTGTCACCTGTCGTCATCACATCATTTGCCTAGGAGGCGTGATTAGAGGTGGCTTCAGCCAGGACACGCAGGGCGTGATATCCCATACTCATGTGTTGTACTGAGTGAATCGACTGAAAGGGAACATTATTTTATTTAACCCTAGCAAATTTTATGCCAAAATTGTAAACTAAGAGTAAGAAAGTAAATATGTTTTATTATATTTTAATTATCAGGTATTCGTCTTTAGAAGCTGGATTCATTTTAGCTTAGCATTTTAACTGTTTGTTGGAAAGGCAAAAATAATGTTCACAGCCAGTGAATATTCTCAGTTTTTAATGACTGTGATCATATTCTGGCTGCCATCAATTGTGTGAGATATGCAAAAATCAGTTTCTTAAACTCTGGTCGGAAAAAGAAAGAACAGGACTGCCAGAATTTATGGCTGCATTGTCAATGGAAGATGAATAAAATTAATGAATGTCTGGTAAAGATGGAGAGAAGAGGAAGTTTCTACTTTAGAACGGTGAAAGCAGGATGCTTTGATGTTAAATCTGGGATGGGAGGATAAATTCTTCCTACTTTGAGTTAGAGAATTGAGAACTGTGTTTAAACGTGTACTTTCCAATTAGGACTTTAGATGTCTAAATATAGGCTGTCGCATACAGTATTTCCCTTTTTCTAAAAAAAAACAACAAACATTGATTGTCATTCAGCTCTTGGTTTGCAGCCGAATAGTAATGGTTCATTGGTGTTAATTACCTTTGCTCCGTTTTCGGTTGCAGTCCTAAAGAGTTAAATGTCACAAAAGCTATTTGGGAATGTCGAGATATTTCTAGAATAGCTCTAATGACTTTTCAGTTTATTGGCCAGCTGTACAGCAGCAGACACTGGTAGAGAACTACTGCAAGGTAGGCTTAAAGATCAAGTTTTAAAATATTAATAATGGAAATAGTACTTCACTTTGATCAAGTGAAAACCTCAGACAATCCAAGCTGCCATGCTTTTACTGTGTTCCTTTGTTGTGTTTGATGTGCAATGCCATAAGCTTAGTTTTTTTGGTTTTTTTTTGACATCATTTCCCATCAAACAAGTTTCAATATCAGTCAAAGGTAATCTGAGTAAATGCAAAATTCAGTTTTCAAACAACTTTACAACATGACTTAGGCTAAAATATCTGAAAACATTACATCACGTCAAGATCTAAAGAAATTCTAGAACAGATGATAAAGTAAATAACATCCATCGTCTGGTAAAGGTTACAAAGCCATTTCTAAGGCTTTTGGGCTCCAGTCAACCACTGTAAGCGCCATTGTGTAGAAATGGAAAAAACGGAAGGAATCTTACCAAGGGTGGTCGGCCCATCAAAATTACTACAAAAAAGAATCTAAAGCGCATCTAGAAGTTCACGAAAGAATCCAGAACAATATCTAAAACACTGCAGACCTCACTTGTTCAGATGAGGTCAAAGTTGATGTTTTAGCAATAAGCTCCAATAAGCTGCTGACCAGACAGAACAAAAATGTTCGTCTCACATTTCCCACAAACATCTTAAATGATCTCTGAGACTTCTGGTAAATATAATATTCTGTGGACTAATGTGACAAAAGTGGAGCTTCTTGAAAGGTGTATGCCCTGTCACACACTGCACTTCAGAAACAGACCATCCTACTGACAGTCGAACACGGTGGTGGTGTTGGTATAATCTGTGTCTGCTGTGCTGCTTCAGGTCATGGACGACCTGCGGTAAATGATGGAACCATGAACTCTGCTTTCTAAAAGAAAATGCTGAGCGAGAATGCCTGACTGACATTTTGTGACTTTAAGCTTAAGAATGTTTGTTACGCAGCAGAGCAGGACACATAGGAAGTCCACCTCTGAGTCGCTCAAAAAACAAATATAAAAAAAAAGATAATTAAGACTTTGAAGTGGCCTAGTCAAAGTAAGGACTTAAATCTAATTTGAGATGCTGTGAAATAACCTTAAACAGGTCATTTGTGTTGGAAGACCAGTGTGGCCCGAAATTGCCCCACAAACACATAAAAGACTCATTGCCAAGTATTACGAGAGCTTGATGACAGTTGTTGCTGCCAGGTGTACTACAACCACTTATAACGTTTAGGGAACAGTTTATAGATTAATTTACATTATTTTTTGTAAATTATCTTCTGAAATCAACTGTTTATTTATTTACTCTGGTTATCTGTATCTGATATTCAAATGTGTTGAGCTAAAACATATAAGTGTGACAAAAGAGCAGCAAGAGAAGAAACCTGTAAGGGGGCGAATACGTTTTCTCTGCACTGTATTTAAATGATTAATGTTTTGTGTGTGTGTGTGTTTGCAGAGACCTTCAGCTAGAGGAATACGTTGATCTGTACTGGAGAGACTACCCTTCATTAATTAGTTGCTTTACTGAGAGCTGCATCATAGACCAGGGTAAGAGACAAAATGGCTTATTATGTTATTCAGTCAGGAAACCCAAGACATAATGTGCAGCTCTCCAACCCAGAGAGCTCTTTGTATTTGTCCAGGTAATTCCAGCATAAATATTTAAATAATATGTGTATCCAATTAAAGTTTAAATTTAATTGCTTCCCTGATCACTGCTGTTTGCCAGCAAGGGTTGAACTTTTCTTATATTCCCTGTTTCCATGACCTTTGTCTTTCCCTGTCCCTCTTTGTTTTCAGCTGTGATTGGGCAGATGCAGCGCCCATCCTTCCTCAGCTCTGCTCCTCCATGTGTGTTCAACTGGCTCAGCAGCTGCTTGAGAGGGGAAGAAAGGCCCCCATTCCCATACCTGCCTGGCATCTGTCATAGGACCGAGCTGCTGGTTCTGGTACAGCAACAGTTCCTTTATCTAATTAATAGTTTTTTTAAAACCATTTAAAAGAAGTTTAATTTTATTGACAATAGTAACGTTTTAAAAATAGATCAACAGACCAAGTTTTTTGTAAAAAAAAACAAAAACAAAAACAATTTTGACCAAGTGACAAAAGTGTTGGTGTTTTTTAATCTCTTTGGTGTTTGCTTCACAGAGTTATGCTCTCTACATCATCGGAGATGAGCGTGCTACGTCGACAAATGTATCAAAGTACCTTTTTAGGCTTTCAGCAGGTATATTTAACTGTTTACTTATTTGTCTTTCAATCACGTTGGGTATTTCTGACCAAAAAAACATTGCACTAATCAGTCGCTCAATTCACCCCTGGATCAGCTAAGATCAGTAATAGCCTGTCTTAAAATCAAAAAGCCTTTTTAAAATCAAATGTTTCTTTTGTTTTGAGATCGGTTAAAAAGCATACAAAGAGACATGAGCTTTGATGCATTAATTAAACCAAATGAACACAAATGAGTTTGAATGTGTTACAGTCAAAGTTCAGACAACATTGTGAAGAGGCTGGAATTAGCCTTTTTCCAGGTCTGGATGGAAGAAGTAAGGAGTTTCCTGGTCCTTTCTTTTTTTTCTTATACAAACAAAAAATATTGGATTCCAGCTTTTGAGTTAAGCATTTTTAGATACATCTAATCTGATGCTAAAAGAACAGTGAAATGGTCCTTAACCACACTGCTGATTATGTATGCCGATTTTAAAAAACAACCAGGTAACAACGTCCCAATAACTGAACGTTTTGCACTAAAATGTTCAGAATGTTACAAAAAAAGGTGCAAGAAAAATGTTTACATTTCAATATGGAAAACTATGAAATTAAATTCTTGGAATAAAAATAATCTTTTTGTTTGTTGTAACACTACCTGTCACGTAGTAAATGTAGTCCAGCGCATCATTTTTGTCAGCTGCTGTTTACAGATTGATTTATAAATACCGTTTGTTTCTTTCACCTTCTGGTTTTCTAGTGTTGCTTGCCTGCATTTGTGAATCGTACTTATTCAGTGTAACACGTGTGCAGTGGTGTCTATAAATGCCGATCTGAGGTTGGCATTGTAAAAGATGTTCAAAAATAAATACAGCATTCTTAAAGCAACATATATAAATTAAACGGGTAATGTTAAGACCACTTTTCATAATGATACAATGAAAATGTGCTGTGATGCTCCACACAAACATTGAAAACAGCAGAGGCCGGATCAGGGCAGGAAGTTTAGGTTCTTAGGGGCGTAATGACCCAGCACCAAAGTGGATCTTGGGCTGTTTTCTTTTTATATAACCAGTTTAAAACAGGCTGCTGTAGCACAGAAGGCACTTTAATGGCAGAAGCTTGTAGACTTTTTATTTATTTATTTTTAGACTTGTAGCATTTTGGATGCTGGCTGTCATCTAAACACCTCACTCAACCTCGAAGAAACATTTAATTAAAATGGCTCTTGCCTGTACAGAGGGAAACGACGCCAGATGTTGGTATCATCTTTGCTTTGTTTCATCTTTTTTCTTTGGCTACATTATTCTGTGCATGCATTATGGCTTAGGTGTTGTTTTCTTCGCTTTCACACTTTGGGAGCAAATTTGCATAGCTTATATAAGACATTGGTCACCAGTTAAAAATGCAGAAAGCTTCTTGTCATTCTGAACTCTTTATTTCCTCAAAATTGTCCCTGGAAGTTCTGGGTACTTTTTGAATTGCCTCACACAACACTTGTATTTTATTCAATGCTGGACAGCCTGTTTTCCTCTGTTTGATTAAGCCACCAATATTGCCTTTCAGTCCCCCTGTTCCCTGCTTCACAGTCAGATTATTACACTGGTCACCTGATTTTTGCTTTTTTTTCCCCGATGCTAAAACCCATTACAGCTCCTAGGTGTCAGGTATTTAATCCGCAATTTTCTTACTGTCACAGAATTTAGCCTCAAGTCTGTGGGTTTATTCATTTTTTTACCCGCCAGCATCATCATTTTGGTTTTTAGTAAAACAACAGATGTCTCGCCACAAAAACAATCCTGTATTTAACTCTTAATCGTATGTTTCTTTTGTAATACATTTTAGCAGCCAACAATTGCAGGTTTTAAGAATTTTAATGTTTTTTTTGGAAAACAGTGCAGTTTTCTATAAAATATTTGATGGTAGGCCTTTTGCAATAAGCAATAAATCAATTAATCGCATGAACTAAATTAATCACATCAAATAAATAAATGCACGATAAATTAAAATGAGATTGATCATTTCTGTTCTGCAAGCTTGTGTCTCCCTCTCTTTATGCCAAAGAGACTGGATGACAAAAGGTTTCGATGGGGGCATCGGTCGCGACTCACCACTCCCCTTCCCGTTTTGTTACTGTAGGTAGGAGTGAACTCTTGCATCAGGTACTTGCCAGACGCATGGTCTCGTTACGTACCTCAGAGTGTTGCATGAAAGCCCTGTGAGGAGTAGCAAGCCAGAGAAACGCTGGTTGAGATTTGGAAAACCAGAGACAGAACTGGTTTCAAAGCGGCAGTGTGGGAGCATGTTGGATTCAAACAGAATGACCGTGGTAAACCACACTTAACCTGAGCAAGCCGGTGTCTCGCATTATTTGTAAAACAGCAACTGAACGCGGATTTACAACAAACCTGCATCTGCACTAAAATATAATAATCTGATGCAGATTCCCAGCTGGGAAAATAAATCGGGCCGTCTTCATCTTCATGGCAGTCCACAACCATTGTTGTCTCTAATCTTTTAATCTGCCAGACTAAAGTAGCTACAGATTTACATATGGCCTGTTGAGGCCACATGATCTTATTGAAATCAAGTGCTTTCGTTGTTAATCTCCAATTTTTGTCAGTTTTGCCTGTTTTCCCTGTCTGAGCCTAATGATAAAAAATTTTTGTAGGGGAATTTTGTCTACAGAGATTTCATAATCCATTTTATTTATTGTTTTGGTTATTTATTTTGGATATTTAAATGTCTTCCGGTGTTAATTTTATTTAGACATGAAAGTTTATTGATCTTTAAGAGGGTGTAGCTACTTGCATTATTATGCTGTTATCATTATACTAGTTAAAAATGATCTCCAAACGACAATATTATCGTTTATCGCAATGATTTCTGGGACATTTTATCTATCAAAATTTGTTGGCAGGCCTATATGATGACATTATAATCTTGACTTAATGTCTTATAAATAAAGGGACATTTACTAAAGGTGAACTTATATTTGCTTTTCTGTGCTGTTTGCTCTTTTTAATCATCTTTTCTTTTTTATTCTAGGCCACAAATCCTGTGCTAATGAGCCAAACTTTAGAAGGTAAAATAAGCTCACCAAAATGTGACAAAGGACTTTGTTATTTCAATGTTTGTGCTTTTACACAGTTTAAATGTTTTTTGTCTGCTAAAGAACACATTTAATTAATGAAACCAAATCATAATTAATGTATACATTTTACATAATTTCTCTCACAAACATAATTTCTTTGTAGACAGAGCAGCGTGAAGGTCAGGTTTTCCAGTGAGATTCTAGCTGAGCTGCTGGTGGATTGGCTCTCCTCGCAGGGTAAGATTAGCATATTATTTCCTCCCATTGAACACACCACTGGCAAACAATAATAATTGTTTAGACACTTGCAATGAAGCTAAAGTCTACAAACTGGGTTTCTCACAGCCAGATCCGATACGTGCTATTTAGATAACTGAATGATTTTGGGACGTATAGTCAATCGAACTTATTTGTAGAGCACTTTCATACAGTCAAGTTTAACACGGTGCTTTACAAAGGTTAAAAACAGACCAACAGATTTAAAAGCACACTAGAAAATAAACTAAGGACTACAGAGGATGAGGAATTGAGGCAATTGTGTAGTGAGGATAAGGAGAAATATAAGAATTTATAAAGGCAAAATTACTAAAATAAATAATTATTCCTTTATAATTTATGTTTAACTTAAACTGACTTAATCTGACATTTATCTAACCAGGAACTATTCTATTGAGATTACAAAACTCCATACATAGACCTGGCCTAGATAGTCAACATAACACTGATAAAGTTACACAACTGAGACACAAGATGAAAATAATCACAGTGGAAGTAAGCAAAATATGATAAAAAAACTAAAGGTGTATTACAAAAACAAGTACATAAGAGGAAATAAGCCTCAAATACTCAATCCTAATTTGGATGTGAAAGCACTCAGTAAAATCAGTCCTGTTCCTGTCCTTCTGCTGCTTGTTCCACATAAAAAGAGCAGAATGGAAATAAGCCGCCGTTTCACTGCTGATACACGGAATCCTGAGTGTAAAAACAGTAACTTCCAGCAATTTGCACAGCTATCAGATCACAAATATAAGTAGGCAGAAGAGCAAGAATTGCCTTGTTGATAAGAGACTACTAATGGCCTTTGGTATGACCTGCAGTAATGTGACCAACCTCAGTGAAGCATGGTGAGCAGAGTCCATCATATGGAGACATTAAGCAGAGGCACTCGTATACAAAACATCCCCATTGTCCAGCACAAATAAAAAGGTGACAGCAAAAAGTAATTTTGTTCTTCTTAAAGAAGACTAATATTTACCTTGAGAATTTGGTCATAAGTGACCCAACAGCTGATGGGCAACACGTGGACATTAAAGACATGGGGTCGAAGCAGCAGCTACCAGCCGTGGAGATTAAAGATGTGAACAAATTGTTGGATTTCCTCACAAAAGAGGTGTTGCCTGTTCGGCTCCAGCAAGATACATCTTAAAAAGCAAAACTACAGCTGTGGGAGGAGGTAAAAGGCCCGAGGGTCCAAAATACTGGAAAAAGACCAACGACTGGTATTGTAGGATCTTCCATAAGGAACCACCATGTTTTGATCAGGACAGACAACACTGGTTGCTGCATATGCCAACAAACAAGGGGGACTGAGGTCTCCTCGGTTGTCCAACATGGTACACAGACTGATTATGTAGAGCAGTGTGGACCACCTCTCCCTGAGAGCAACCTATGTGCCAGGGGCCCAGAATTGGGGAGCAGATTTACTCTTCACGGGACTACACAATGGAGAATGGAGGTTACACCAGGAAGTGGTACAACAGATTTGGGACCATTTCGAGCAACCCTTAGGGGACCTGTATGCTTCAGTGGAGAACACACTTTGTCCTCTGTTCTTTTCTCTGACAGACCAGGGGCTTCATGTACGAAAACAAAAAAAATCAGATCTACGAATCTGTGCGTAGACATGTCACCGCACACGTACCCTTCATACATCCCAATTTGTGGTGGATTTGACGTAGCTGCACGTGGCACCTGGACCGCCTGGTGCCCGCACCCTAAATACATATGCAAAGTAGTATAAATAACCGGAAGTCACCCATCACTTGTCCAAATAACCATGGCAACGGTGCTGTGACAGTCAAAGAACCGGTTCCTGTTGGCGGTAAAACTCTAAGAGAGACTGCGTCTACACACCATGAGGGATGTTTGTAGTGAATTACAGCAAACCAGCAACTTCTTGAATGATATCAGTGAGTCAAACCTGACTTGAAATAAAAAGGTTGTCGGCTCGAACCCGTTTAGTTCTACAATGTTTGCATCACATCCAGACGGCGCTGTCTATCTGCTGCACTAAGCTCAACTACAGCTCAGAGCTGATCATTATAATGACATGAATATTCCTCCCATATTTCTATTAGGAAGACTGTCACCACACACACTATGTGAAGAACTTTAAATCTTTAAAACCATTCAGGACGCCACATAAAAAATAGAAAATCACCTATAAGCCGCCATCGCGCACGGAGTCTTCTTGAAGTTTGTTGCCAACACCTATAATTATTATAGTATAAAGGAATCATGAGCTGAGGAGGCCAACGTGTTATTGCGTTAGTGAGACACTAGCACATCATAAATAGGTTGCACATATATTGAATGAAAATGCCTTCTATTCATAAATTCATATTCACTTACAGATGGGGCCCTTATAGCAGTTTGAGTGGAGTCCATAGCTCTGATTACATTCAGAAATCGACTCCTAGCTGCAAATGAGAGCCACAGTTTAGAAGAACTTTTTTATAAACATACAGATGAGACTGATCCATATGGCTGGCATGGCCCGGCTCAGGGTTGACTTAAATACCAGACCTGTCAGTCAGCTCCCTCTGAAAAGCTCTGGTTTAAAGGACTGCAGCATAGTGAGGACTGGAACTGGAGCCGGTGACGCACGGTTCCTCCTGGTTACCCTCTGTAACACTGAGACCAGCTCCATTCCCTGGGCAATCTAAACTGGATGATGCATCATCATGTGCCAGCAGGTCAGTACGATCTCTGAATAAAACACTCCCTCCAACTTCTTCCATCCTCCAGCTGTGCCAAAGCCGCCATCATTCCACAGTTACGCGCAACTTTACGCAGCTATTTATGGACGTGTGATTGTCTACAACTTGTCCACCGTAGGAATCACCTAACTTACCTTGTTAGGAATTAATCTGCTGATCCAACACCGTTTTCTTTTTCAGTGAGAACGGATATGTCCCTTAGATGATTCACATGCATTTTATGCTCATCACAGCACTGACCGATGAGCATTTCCATCTACAGGTGACAAAAACAGAGGAAGGTTTACAGTTTACATCCGACTGAGGTTGTTTCCATCATTTTCTGAGGTGTGTTACATTATTGTATGAAACTAAATGTGATTCATTTTGATCGCTCGGGATAAAAGCATAAAAGCTCAAACTCATGAAAAAACATCAGGTTTGATGCTCCATTAATACAATACAGCTGAATGGAGACATATTTCAGTGGATTTAGGTGAGTTTTGGTTTTCTGTAGTTTATTATTGTCTACTGAAAAAGTTTGCGTGGCTTCCGCACATTTTCACGGCAGGTCAAACGTTTGCGTGGATTTATTCAGTTTTACGCAACGTTTATTTTGGTACGTGCCAAGTTGTGTGTAAAACATTGTGCCGCAATGTTTTTGTGCGTAAGTACGCTTCGTACATGAGGCCCCTGGATCCTTCACTGGGGACGAATGGCCTCAAGTCCTCCTATATCCCTTTCCACCAATAGCACTAATTCCCCCAACTTTGGCCAGGGTAAGGGACAAGGGACATTAATCCTAGTGGCTCCTTATTGGCCAATCAAACACTGGCTGGCCGAGACTGTTCAGGTTCTATGCAGGGATCTGCTTTTGCAGGTACACGAGTAGATTTTTCATCCTAACTCACAACATTTTGCTCTTCGGACCTGTCCTTTTGAGGGCCAACCTTAGATGCAGTGGACCTGCCCTCGAATGTAATTCTGACCAGACAACTAGTTATTGTGACCTTCAACAAGGTGGCCCACCCATGCAAATGGAGGGTATTTGAGGAGTTGTGATCTCAGACCCAGCCATTCACCTGTGCCTTGCCAGTCTTCCTGACATTCCTCCAGGAACTACTTGATAATGGAAAGGGTTTTTCTACTGTAAAAGTTTATTTGGCAGCCATTTCTGCCTATCATGGTGGGTTTTTCAAGACGCTGGGGGGGACAAAATCTGCTTGTCTGTCGTTTTCTGAAGGGTGCTCGAGGCTACGACCAGTGTCTAAACAGATAACCCCTCCATGAGATCTCCCAACTGTTTTGGATGCTCTATCATAGGCACCGATTGAACCTTTGGATCAAGTTGATCTTAAGTTTCTGATTTTTAAGACAGCCTTTCTGTTTGCCTTAGCCTCTGCCAGACAGGTTAGTGATATCCATGCACTTTCAGTTCACCCATAGTGTACTCAATGTGCTGCTTGAGACTTAAAGGTCTCTTTACAGCCAAACCTGGCATTTGCTCCCAAGGAGCCAACACTGTTGAGTTCTCCTATTGAACTACCTTCTTTTCATCCCCCACAGTTAAATGTCACTGCACCCACACATACAGGGTTGAGCTCATCTGCTTCCAACAGAGCCTCTTCTCTTGAGTCACCTTCAGTAGGCTTCAGAAATGGCTTTTGAGGCAATACAAGAGTATGCATATCCCCTTAGTGAAATAACAAGCGAATGCTTGGAAGAGAACTTAAGGTTACATACGTTATCCTGGTTCTCTGATGGCATGAGTGAAGTGTCTCACCAGTTCACCATTCTTGCTGGCTGCGAGGAAGAGATTATTCTGGTAGATAACTGTGGTGCAGTGTCTCACTTATATATGCTCAGAGGACGTCCCTCCCCTAGGCATCAGCGTCACAGCTGCCAACCAGTCGTGGCTGGTGTAAAGGAATAAACGTTTCTGAGGGCTTCCCGGGGGAGCGTACCTATAGTGTGATACCTCACTCATGCTGTTAGAGAACCAGGGTTACGTATGTTACCTTACGTTACCAGCCATCATCTGCTGGGGAAGCAGCATCAGAGCCAGGGACTCAGAGATGGTGGTTCCTAGGAACCTGAAGTGGTCCACAGCCGATACAGTGTTGTTGAGGATGGTGAGAGGGGGTGTATGGCGGCGGTGTTCTCCGAAAGTCCACCAACATTTCCACAGTCTTGATTGGGTTCAGTTCCAGATAGTTCTGACCACACCAGTGGACCAGCCGATCCACCTCCTGTCTGTATGCGGACTCATCACCGTCCTGGATAAGTCCAATGACAGTGGTGTCATCTGCAAACTTAAGGAGTTTCACGGACGAGTCCGATGAGGTGCAGTCATTTGTGTACAGGGAGAAGAGGAGTGGGGATAGAACAAACCCCTGGGGGGCACCAGTACTTGTTGATCTGGTTCCGGAGAAGATGCTCCCCAGTCTCACCTGCTGCTGTCGGTCCGTCAGGAAGCTGTTGATCCACTGACAGGTGGAGGCTGGGACGTTGAGCTGGGTGAGCTTCTGGTGGAGGATGTCTGGTATGATGGAGTTGAAGGCCGAGCTGAAGTCTACAAAACAGGATCCTGGCGTAGGTCCCTGGGCGGTCGAGGTGTTGCAGGATGAAGTGTAGACCTAAGTTAACAGCATCATCTGCCGACCTGTTTGCTCGGTAAGCAAACTGCAGGGCGTCCAGTAGAAGGCCTGTGATATCTTTCAGGTGCTTCAACACCAGCCGCTCAAAGGATTTCATGACCACAGACGTCGCGGCTACAGGCCTGTAGTCATTTAATCCTAGGATGGTGGGTTTCTTGGGCACCGGGATGATGGTGGATCGTTTGAGGCAGGAGGGGACCTCACACTTCTCCAGTGACTTGTTGAAGATCCGGGTGAAGATCGGGGCGAGTTGATGTGCACAGGCTTTCAGGCATGATGGGGAGACGTTATCAGGTCCTCCAGCTTTCTTTGTTTTCATGCGCTGAAAGAGCCTATTTACATCATCCTCAGAGATCTTTAGTGCAGGCAGAGGATCTGAAAGTAGGGGGTTGGTTACTTTATGGGAGGAATTTCTTCCTGAATGGGATGTGGATGAGATGATTTGAGGTTTGAACAGCTTCTTTTCATGTCTGCAGTAGAAGCCATTCAGACGGTTGGTCAGGCAAGACTCTGTTCAGGAAGGATGGGGGGCTTCTGTTGGCAGTCAGGTTTCTCAGGCCAGTCTATACAGCCGAAGTGTCACCAGTAGAAAGGCTGTTTTTCAGCTTCTCACTGTAGCTTCTCTTGGCTGCTTTGATCTCCTCTGTTAGTCTGTTCCTGGCCTGCCTGTACCGCGCCCAATCACCACTGCTGTGAGCTTCTTCCTTGTCCCTGCGCAGATTCCTGAGGTGTGTAGTAAACCATGGCTTGTTGTTCCCAAAGGTGCAGAAGGTCTTGGTCTGCACACACATGTCCTCACAGAAACTGATGTATGATGTCACCACATCAGTTAGTTCGTTTAAGTCAGTGGCTGAAGTTTCAAAAACAGTCCAGTCTGTGCATTCAAAGCAGGCCTGTAGCATCTGCTTCGATTCCTCAGTCCACTTTTTAACAGTGTGAACCACGGGTTTGGAAGCTCTTAGTCTCTGTCTGTAGGTTGGGATGAGGTGGATAAGATAATGATCCGAGAAACCCAGAGCAGCCCTGGTACCAACATGGCACGAGTCCTTTAAAGCTGTGTAACAATGGTCCAGTGTGTTTTTGTCTCTGGTGGGACACTTAATATGCTGTCTGTATTTGGGGAGCTCATTAGAGAGGTTTGCGCTGTTAAAATTTCCCAGTATTATTATGAAAGAGTCAGGGTATGTTTTCTCCACGTCTGTAATCAGCTCAGCAAGATGTTTTTCCGCAGCAGAGCGCAGCCATGTGGTGGAAAATATGAGCCGATTATTATGAACGAGGAAAACTCTCTCGGTGAGTAAAACGGTTTACAGATTATGGAAAATGACTCCAGATCCGGACTACACGTTTTCCCAGCACTTTTATGTCTCTGCACCAACCTTCATTTATATAAAAGCAGATTCCGCCTCCTCGCTTCTTCCCCGATAGCTCCGTGCTGCGATCCGCTCTGAACAGCTAGAAGTCCGGCAACAGCAGTGCGCGAACCGGGATGTTTTCACTCAGCCATGTCTCGGTGAAGCAGAGAACCGCTGATCCGCGGAGGTCCGTGTTTTTACCGGTGAGGAGAAGCAGCTCGTCCATCTTGTTGCTTAGAGAGCGGACATTTGCCAGATGGATTGAAGGCAGTGGTGTACAAAGACCTCTTTTGCGGAGCTTTACCAGCGCGCCAGCACACTTTCCCCTGCGCCGCTTTCAGCGCAGTATCCCATACAGAACCGCAGCTCCGCTTGCCAGGAGCTCGGTGAACCTCGGATCGGTGAAAGATGGTGAAAAAATCCCAAGAGAGGACTCTCTGATGTTGAGAAGTTCCTCTCTACTGAATGAGACCACAGAATTGTGGACTGAGACCACAGTACTGTGGCTCGAAAAACATAAAAACACACAAAATACACAAACAGAGAGAGAGCGAAGCGCGAGGCTGCCATCGTCGGCGCCATCTTGTATCCTACTCAAAAGTAGGCTCAACAAAAAAGCTCAACAAGCTGATAAAGAAGGCTGGCGCTGTTCTGGGGACTCCTCTGGAACCTCTGGAGAACATTGTGCAAAGAAGGATTCTTCATAAAATGAAGAACATTATGGAGAATCCTGAGCATCCTCTTCATGAGACTGTCCTACAACAACAGAGTGTCTTCAGTCAGAGGCTTCTTCAGATCTGCTGTAAGACAGACCTCTACAGGAGATCCTTTCTGCCCACGGCCATCGGCATCTACAACAAGTCTTTGAAGAAACCTACATAATGAACTACAACAACATTCAATATCCCTTTGGGATTAATAAAGTATTTTTAAATTGAATTGAATTAAGTTTCTGTTTCTTCTTTTTCACAAGGTTTTCAATCTGTGGTTTAAATGTGAGGGAATCATTATTAAATTATTAATCACATCTAATTCATTTCCCTCTAAAGTGGTGACTGAGGAGAAAACATGTGATCTGTTAGAGTTGGGTTAATGCAATTTGTGAAATTTAAACTTAAATTAAATATAATGGCCAGGCTTTTGACTTGATTTGAAGGACTCATTCTCAGTGTTAAAAGTGGGGTGTGAGTTTCTCTGTGGGTATGGACTGTTCTTCTAAACTTCTATTTTGTGGAAAGGGTTTAACACCATTTTAACAGCTTTTGTTTACAAATAAACACCAGTTGTTCCATGTTTTAAAAAGCATAATCTGTCGTTTATGATTGCTTTTAATCTCTAAATAACCAAATCCTCCATCCCTTCCTTTCCACCATTGTAGGCTTCACCTTAAAGGACTTGGAGTCGGTTCCCTTTGGAGTGGCTTTGCCCATCAGAGAAGCAATTTATAAATGTCGTGAGCAACCATCCTCCAATTGGCCAGAGGAAGTCTGTCTGCTGATTGGCCGACAAGACCTGACCAAACAAGCTCACAAAATGACCCTGGCAAAAAGCAAAGCTGTGAGTAGAGTTTTTTTTTGTAAGCGTTAAATCAAGATGAAGACTTTGTTCTATGCAGCCATCCATAGTAGAATCAAGTTTTACTTTTATATTTTCATTTGCTTAAAATACTATAGATGACCACAAAATTGTTTCGTTGAATGTACCTTTCGAAGACTTTATAACTACCAAAATCATGCTAACCAGGACTTTGTGTAGGTTTTAATGTGTTTGGAAGAAAGACTGGAAACCACAATTTGTCACCTATTTGCATACTACTAGTTAATGATGCTAAATGGGAAGAAAAATCTAAATACAACCAAACTGGCTCTGAAGTGGAAAACCTCTTAATTGCCCCAATACTTGAAAGCGCTTGGTATAATTTGGTGTAGATATACTAATATTGGTGGTGGTGTTTTAACATTTATTGGATTATACAATTTGTTTAACAGTTTCATCTGTCTCTGCAGGAACATGTGTTTTTAATATTTAAGTGTTTTCAGTCTGTAGGATCAGGATTCTCCTTGGTCCCTCCTTCATCCACAGAGGCGGATGAGGAGGAAGATGGCATGTCGGACATAATTCATGAGGTAACTAGATTGTTGTTTTTTTTTTTTTTTTTACTGAAATATTTTGCCCCTTAGGGAGGATTTTTTCCAACGTACATACATATGTACAGTACAGACCAAAAGTTTGGACACACCTTCTCATTCAAAGAGTTGTCCTTATTTTCATGACTATGAATATTGTAGCTTCACACTGAAGGCATCAAAACTATGAATTAACACATGTGGAATTATATACTGAACCAAAAAGTGGGAAACAACTGAAAATATGTCTTATATTCTAGGCTCTTCAAAGTAGCCACCTTTTGCTTTGATTACTGCTCCGCACACTCTTGGCATTCTGTTGATGAGCTTCAAGAGGTAGTCCCCTGAAATGGTTTATCCAACAGTCTAGAAGGAGTTCCCAGAGATGCTTAGCACTTGTTGGCCCTTTTGCCTTCACTCTGCGGTCCAGCTCACCCCAAACCATCTCGATTGGGTTCAGGTCCGGTGACTGTGGAGGCCAGGTCATCTGGCGCATCACCCCATCACTCTCCTTCTTGGTCAAATAGCCCTTACACAGCCTGGAGGTGTGTTTGGGGTCATTGTCCTGTTGAAAAATAAATGATGGTCCAACTAAACGCAAACCGGATGGAATAGCATGTCGCTGCAAGATGATGTGGTAGCCATGCTGGTTCAGTATGCCTTCAATTTTGAATAAATTCCCAACAGCGTCACCAGCAAAGCACCCCCACACCATCACACCTCCTCCTCCATGCTTCACGGTGGGAACCAGGCATGTAGAGTCCATCCGTTCACCTCTTCTGCGCCGCACAAAGACACGGTGGTTGGAGCCAAAGATCTCAAACTTGGACTCATCAGACCAAAGCACAGATTTCCACTGGCCTAATGTCCATTCCTTGTTTTATTTAGCCCAAACAAGTCTCTTCTGCTTGTTGCCTGTCCTTAGCAGTGGTTTCCTAGCAGCTATTTTACCATGAAGGCCTGATTCACAGTCTCCTCTTAACAGTTGTTCTAGAGATGTGTCTGCTGCTAGAACTCTGTGTGGCATTGACCTGTTCTCTAATCTGAGCTGCTGTTAACCTGCGATTTCTGAGGCTGGTGACTCGGATGAACTTATCGTCCGCAGCAGAGGTGACTCTTGGTCTTCCTTTCCTGGGGCGGTCCTCATGTGAGACAGTTTCTTTGTAGCGCTTGATGGTTTTTGCGACTGCACTTGGGGACACTTTCAAAGTTTTCCCAATTGTTCGGACTGACTGACCTTCATTTCTTAAAGTAATGACAGCCACTCGTTTTTCTTTACTTAGCTGCTTTTTTCTTGCCATAATACAAATTCTAACAGTCTATTCATTAGGACTATCAGCTGTGTACTGTATCCACCTCCTGCACAACACAACTGATGGTCCCAACCCCATTTACAAGGCTTGAAATCTCACTTATTAAACCTGACAGGGCACACCTGTGAAGTAAAAACCATTTCAGGTGACTACCTCTTGAAGCTCATCAACAGAATGCCAAGAGTTTGCGGAGCAGTAATCAAAGCAAAAGGTGGCTATTTTGAAGAACCTAGAATATAAGACATATTTTCAGTTGTTTCACACTTTTTTGTTCAGTATATAATTTCACATGTGTTAATTCATAGTTTTGATGCCTTCAGTGTGAAGCTAGAATATTCAAAGTCATGAAAATAAGGACAACTCTGTGAATGAGGTGTGTCCAAACTTTTGGTCTGTACTGTATATGCTTCCAATAGGCAAAATTATCAGGCAGCATAGAATAAATTTTCACTTTTACGCTGATAATACTCAGCTTTACTTATCCATAAATCCTGAATGAGCCCAACCAGTTGCAACTCTTTGAATGAAAAGGTGTGTCCAAACTTTTGGTCTGTACTGTACATTGCAAATGCTTGTTCTAATTTCTCTAAAGATTATCTTCAACTTTTGAGTCCTTAAGATGAAATCTTTATCTTTTTCTTCTCTTTCTTAGGTTACAGGATTGATCTGGAATCAGGATTTAAGAGTTCAGGAAGTCAGAAGGCTACTCCAGAGCTCTAGGCCGGTCCGGGTCAGTGTTGTCCAGCTACCAGAAGTTTCAGACCACGAGTACATAGAGGAGAAAGAAAACAAGTAGGCAAAACGTATATATATGTGTTGATATAATTGGTAAACACATTTTGGTTTCTCAACTCCTTTACAGTTCTAAGAATATTTCAATTTACTTTGATCCATGTTGTCTTTTTATGTGGTTTTTCTACATTTTAAATTTCTTGTGGTCTTTTTGTCTTTGTTCTGTCTAAGACTTTTGCAGTTGTGCCAGAGGACGATGGCTCTTCCAGTTGGCAGAGGCCTCTTCACGCTCTTTTCCTATCATCCTGTACCGACTGAACCTTTGCCTGTCCCAAAACTCAACCTTACAGGTATTATACTGATACTGGTGCATGAATGTTTTTACTTTAGCGTTTGCACCTTGCAAAAAATGCGATTTATGTATTTGGAATTTTCTCAACAGGAAAGCTTAGAAATAGAAACAAAATAATAGGACGGCTTTATTAATTATTGTCCGGACATTAATAAGTACTTGTTCTTCCTTGAAAAGATTAAGAAGTATTACTATTTCATTACGTTTTTTTTTATTTTGCTATGTTGTCTGCTTTCTGTTTCTCCTCTCCAGGCCGTGCTCCTCCCAGAAATACCATGGTAGACCTCAACAGTGGGAACATCGATGTTCCTCCCAATATGACCAATTGGCCCAGTTTCCATAATGGAGTTGCAGCAGGGCTTAAAATAACCCCTGCTTCGCAGGTGAGTCTAGGTTTTCACAGGTGTTTGATGATTTTTAACTAGGCCAAATGTCTAAGCCACAAACTGAACTTTTCTTACAATGGAATCCCAAACTAATTTGCAAATTGGATGCCATTATTTTATGTGCAAAGGCCTTTTTAAAATTTTTGATCTACAATGATTTATACTTCCCTTTCTAAAAAAGTCTTAGTACTTTATTCATTTGATTAAAATATTAAAATATAGCAGGTGAAAAAGATTGACAAACGTTTTGCGTTTTTACTTTTATTCGTGACTCACGAGTACTTTCGACTTGACAATTTTGGCCCACATGATAAGGTTTGGGCACCACTGTTCTAGTGTGTTCACTGTTTAGAAATAGATCTGATTTTTGAGCCCTACCTGGTCAAAGGTCAAGGCAGAGCAAGCTCATTTTTTTTGAGCATCTCCACTAAAAGCTCTTAAAGCACCATATATATTTGAAGGATTCTTGGAGGGTATAAAAAGTATTGAACAGAACATGAAGAGATTAGATTGAAATGAACCTATGAGTAGGAACTGCTTGTCTTGAGAAAATATTTGTTGTGAGTTGGTGCTGTGTGATGGAGTGCTATCTTTGTACTCAGAAGTAATATTTTTCCAATCAGAAATACAACAAGAATTCCCCTGAAGCTGAAAATCAGACTTGGAAAGTCAGAGATTTCTAGGCTGTCCCAGGTCTGTCATTTAATGTGGCTGCCATGCATATAAAACCCTAGTGAAAGTTGCAGGTATAAACTATGTATTTGCTCTTCTGCTGTCTTATATGTTCATTTAGTGGAGAAACATGTTGGCTTTCGTTGCTGGTATGATTTTTATTCTTTATTTTTTCCGGGAAATGCAATCCATTCATTCGCTTTCTTTTTTTTTAAACAAGGTAAATTCAAACTAGGAACAGGAATGCAGAGATGAACATCGCCATTGCAAAATATGAAAGTTAACTATTTTGTTTGGGACATTAAGGGAGAGGACAGAGAGAAAGAAAAGAAGAAGAAAACCTGCAAGAAGGATTAATTTATGACTTCTATAAAGTCTGGTCGTTAGCTCTTTACATATCTAGCCCATTTAACACACAGGCTAATAAATATACTTAGGACGGATGGGAAAGGTAATTGCTTCCATTATATATGTCTCGTTTACAATATCTATCCAATCTGAGAATGTGGGAGTCCTGGGGAGCAGCCACCGTCTCATAAATACTTTTTTTACAGGCAGAAGTAAAGATAGTCAATAAATACGAATCCAGATATCTGGACAGGAAATCACAGCTCCCCAAAAATAAAAATTCTAAAGGTACTTTATAGTTGAATATAGTAGTTAGGGTTTTGTGAGTCTCTGCCCAGAAAGGTCTTATTATTGAGCTTACCCAAAAATGTGATTTTTGCTTTGGTGTTGTAAAACACTGAATAATACATTTGCAATTAAACTCACGCCAAGTTGAACTCTGGATCGACGTTATTCCAAGATCCGACCTCCCATTTCAGAGACAAATTGAAAGCAGCATGAATAAACTGAATTGAATTATAGCTACAGCATTAGCTCAGTCACACTTACGTTTTTAATTGATGTTCCTCGTGCTTCTTTCAGATTATGCAGATAAGGTAAAAGAAAAGTCTGGTGTGGTATTGGTTATTTTTCCAAGCATGGAAAGTGAGGTAGCCTCTACTGCAAACGTCCTGTCACTTTTCACTTGTTCCTTCACTATGAAAGTTAGCTTTTAGTATGAATAATAAACAGACTACAAGAAAACTGACTAAACTAAAGCCAGGTGATTTGTTTGTTTTATTGATACCTAACCAATAAGCAGATACGTTGCTGATAGCGCAAAGCAACTTGCAAGCTTTCACACTGGAGAGATCATAGGAAGCCTTCATTAGATTTCTATGTTGAAGCTGAGAGTAACAGGCACGTTGTCAGCCTAAATCTGGCTTCAGCTAAACAACTAAAACTACCAAGGTGTAGTTTAATGCACACCCATGTTTTGTTTAATAAAAGGGTCAATTCCTCTCAACAAGAAAAATAACACTTAAAGTGGTGTAGTTTGTCACAAGAACAAATACCACTGTGGGGTCTGCTTTGTTGTATTTGACATTATATTTTTGTACTTCCTAAACAAGAATAAGCGTAATGACAGCAGATGTCTGCTGCTGGATTGGTCACCGTTTACATGACAAAAACAGGCATTTTAAGTCACATATGTTCACTTGCAAGGAATCACTGAGAAGTGATGTATTTATCAGCCTGTATTTGTGTGTGGGTATCTCTAAGAAATGGGGTTTAGATTTGGTCTTCCTCTTTAAAATGTTCATGTCCTTACTACTTATCAATAAACCAAAGCTTTCTTTTACAAATAAAACAGGTCATCTTTTTTTCCTCTTCTTAAGGTGGACTCTGCCTGGATCGCATACAACAAGCCAAAGAGCCCTGAGCTGGCTAATGAGTATGCAGGCTTTCTAATGGCCCTCGGCCTCAACGGACACCTCACCAAGTTGGCCACGCTCAACATACATGACTACCTCACCAAGGTTTGCAAAAAATCGTTTTAACCCTTTCTGTTTTGTTGCTGAAGCCCTAAATCCTAAAAACAGATTTATGTTGATGCTGATGAATATCCTCTGCCTTAAAGCTCAATCTAATCTAGAGGTTGCTTTAAATTACTGTTCCAATAGTAATTTACAGTACTCAGCAAATGGCAGTCACAAAGATCACGCTCCCCTTTGCTTTAATTTAGTTGCACTTACGCAACAACATGCGCATCTGTCTTTAGAGGAGCATGTATGAGAACTGTAAACTTGCATCAAAGCCCAGCAGCCAGTCAAAGTGAAACTCTGGCTTCTGAGAAATTAGAAATAAGACGAGCCTTTCCCACTTTCAGGGGAGAAAAACAGGATGCTGCAAACTAAATCTTATTTTTGCTTAATTAAAAAAGTCTGCACGCAGACAAATAGGAGCCACTGCAGCAATGAAGCCAGGTATCTATTCAGCAGTTAGGATTCATTATCATGTTGATTCAGAACATGAAATTAGGTTATAGTTAGTAATTGTCAGTGTGCCGCCCCTGTGACTCATTTATGTAAATATGCAATGAAAGAAGGTCCTCTCAAAGATTTGACTACACTAAAAAATGCACATGCAACTTTTCAGTCAGTTCCAATTGCAGGCTGCAAGGTGGGCTTTGGCTTTCAGGTCATATTTAAATTAAAACCAACCTTTTCGTTCCATCGAGGGTATATGGTTGACTTTGCGTCCATATGATATTGATGGTCTAAATGCATCTTCATGCAGTAGTTAAATACCTTGAAGTATCGATTAACAGAAATAAATGATTCACATTTTGTAGTAAACCAAACTGTAAATCGTATTAGACCAACAAGGAGGTTCACAATATCCTTTTATTTATTCGCAAAGATTGAAATCGACAACTCAACTCACCTTAACATCAAGCAGTGTGAATGAAAGTTGTGAACATGGTTGACAGCGAAGCGTGCTCATAGGTGGTGGTTTTCTTTTGGTTTCAGCTTTCGCTGTAGGAGACAAAATACACTGATATGCAAACCAACAGTTTGTTAGAATTGTGCCTGGCTGTGGTTTTAAAGAGAATTTTGAGTTTTGTTCTCAATCAAGTAGATTGTTCATCCCCCAGGCTCCAACTGCATTTTACAGACATGAAGTCAGCAATGCACCTTCATAAATCGCTGTAGATTTTACACACCAGAACTTTAATAGTTGAAAAACTTGTTTAGATTAATTTAAAGAATTCAGAAACTACTGAATTATCTTCTGCGCAAAGCATTCAGATCAATATTGTCCACATAAACCGTCGCACCTTCGTAGAATTCAGGTAAGGCACATCTGTCCTTAGAAATACACTTAAATAAATGGCCAGGAGACATCTTTCACTATTAGTAAAAAACCAAAACAGCAGTGAAGTCCATAAGTAAAAAAAATAAATCAACATTAAACATTTTGATTAATGTATGTTATAATTTGTGGCACAGAACAGAAATTTGCCATGCTCAAAATTAACATTTAATGCAAACTTGTGGCATGCTGTCATCGTGATCTGTACGGCTGTGTCGTCCAGCATGGAAGATAATTGATTTTCTTCTTGACCAAACTCACTGTTGGGGCCAAATCCACTGAGCTTCATGTATATTTAGCAACATGTCGTGCACCATTCAGCAGGATTCTGTTAATAAGTAAATAACCACAGGATTCTTGTGCTGTCTGGAAATGTGTTGAGTTTGATTTCAGTGTTTTCCAGGTTTGGATAAGTATGCAAAGTATTTCCAGACTATTTTCTACTCCAATTTGTCAATATGTATTTTTCTCTGTCGTGTTTTCTTTCTTGTGTCCATATTTTCCCATCTCTCCCTTACTTATGTCCCTCCTTGTTACTTTCTCTCCTTCCTTTCTTTTCTCTTTTCTATTATCTTCCTTCTCCACTCCCTCTCTTCCTTGTGCTTTTCCTTGCATCTCTCTTTGTGGCATTCCTTCTATCTGTCCTTCCTGCCTTCCTTGTGTCATTCCTTCATTCCATGTCCTTCCTCTCTTCCTAAGGTCCTACGCTCTTTCCTACTTTCTGCCCTTCTTCCCTTTCTCCCAAGCCTCCTTCCCTCCTTGTTTTCTTCCTTTTTTCCTCCCTTGTGTCTTACGCACCTCCTTCATTCTTTCCTTTTTCCTTGTGTCCTGCCACCATCCTATCCTTGTCTTTCATTCTTCTATTCCTTTAATATTTCCTTCCCCCCAGTTTCTGTTTTGCTGGTACCGATGTAAATCATTCCCACTGTAGAAATACACTGCCATGCCAAAAAAAAAAAGGTCACGCACTCTAATATTTCGTTGGACCGCCTTTAGTTTTGATTACAGCACACATTCGCTGTGGCATTGTTTCAATAAGCTTCTGCAATGTCACAAGATTTATTTCCACCCAGTTTTGCATTCATTTTTCACCAAGATCTTGCATTGATGATGGTAGAGTCTGACCGCTGCGCAAAGTCTTCTCAAGAACATCCCAAACATTCTCAATGGGGTTCAGGTCTGGACTCTGTGGTGGCCAATCCATGTGTGAGAATAAGGTCTCATGCTCCCTGAACCACTGTTTCACAATTGGAGCCCGATGAATCCCGGCATTGTCATCTTGGAATATGCCCGTACCATCAGGGAAGAAAATCCATTGATGGAATAACCTGGTTATTCAGTATATTCAGGTAGTCAGCTGATCTCATTCTTTGAACACATACTGCTGCTGAACCCACACCTGACCAACTGCAACAACCCCAGATCATAGCACTGCCCCCACAGGCTTGGATAGTAGGCACTAGGCATGATGAGTGCATCACTTCACCTGCCTCTCTTCTTACCCTGATGCACCCATCACTCTGGAACAGGGTAAATCTGGACTCATCAGACCATATAACCTTCATCCATTGCTCCAGAGTCCAATCTTTATGCTCCCTAGCAAATTGAAGCCTTTTTTCCGGCTAGCCTCACTGATTAGTGGTTTTCTTAAGGCTACACAGCTGTTCACTTACTTTCACTACTAATCATAGCCCAGAGTTCCTCTGTTGTGATTTTGAGTTTGATTTCACCAAACGTTTTAAGTGATCGCCGATCACGATCATTCAGGAATTTTTTTCAGGTCACATTTCTTCCTCGAAGACGATCGCTCCCCACTATCCCTCCAGTTAATAATACGTTGGACATTTCTTAACCCAATGTTGGTAGTTTCTGCAATCTCCTTAGATGTTTTCTTTGCTTGATGCATGCTAATGATTTGACCCTCCTGAAACAGACTGACATCTTTTCCACGACCACGGGATGTGTCTTTCAACATGGTTGTTCAGGAAATAAGAAGCAACTCATTGCACCAGTTGGGGTTAAATAACTTGTTTCCAGCTGAAACATAATTGCCCATGCAGTAATAATCCAATGGGAGGCTCATACCTATTTGCTTAGTTAAATCCTGGTGGCGACTGTTTTTTTGGTCAGGCAGTGTATCTGCCTTTAAAGGGCCAAGATAAAATTAGTCATTAATGCAACAATTTTTCTTTGTTATACCTTTTTATACGACATGTGAGAATGTAAAGGAAATGAGCTTATTGTTATAATTTGTCTTTTTTCTGATTGAGAACAGTTAAGTACCTCACTGACATAAACAATCCTGGCATCCTGTCTTTCCTTGTCTCTGGCAGGGACATGAGATGACCAGCATTGGTCTCCTACTGGGCGTTTCTTCTGCTAAACTGGGCACCATGGACATGTCGATCACCCGACTGCTCAGTATTCACATTCCTGCCCTTCTCCCACCCACCTCCACTGAGCTGGACGTGCCACACAATGTTCAGGTGAGACTGAGTGCAAGCTACATATAAATGTTCTTTCTGGGTTCATTAAGATCTAAAAAGACCACAAAATTTGCTTTTACAAACTCGCGCAAAAACTGTACAGAAGTCATTTGTCTGTCCTGCAGGTTGCTGCTGTCATTGGTATTGGGCTGGTGTACCAGGGAACCGGACACAGACACAACGCTGAAGTCTTGCTGTCTGAGATAGGTCTGTGTTGTTTTCTTTAAACGATAAATGGATAACAAAATTACTGTTTTAAACCTTTATCACCTCTGTAAAGATTTAAAACATATATTTTATCTAAAATTTATACTTTGTTTTGTATGAAAAATATGCCTAACCTATGGGATATACAATCTTGAAACGATGAGGAAACTGAGGTGAGGTCTTTTTAAAATTCTCTGTAAAATGCAATTAGAAAATGCATTTTTTTTGCGAGGCACAGTTTTATTTTGTTTTACGGTTTATAGTTGGAAAAAATTCTTAAAGAAATTATAAACAGACAGAATTACATCAAATATACTGTAAGTATATGTAGTTAAAAATTAAATGTCATGTTAAAATGGCTAAAGTTATTGCAGAGTAGTCAACACTCAGACCGCAGAAAACGTTTCTGTACGTTTTGGAATAAGTAAATAAAGTGCTTGACAAAAACAATAAACACATTAAAACATGATACAAAAGACAAAGAGTAGACTAAATGATACAAATTGTTTAAAACATTTGCAATAATATTCAAATAGATCTTAAAGGAACAGCGTGTTTGAATAAAAATGTCTTCAGATGCTTTTTAAATGAGTCCAGACTCTGAAGACGATGTAAAAAAACGAAACAAAGAAGCTACTTCTCCAGTCAAGGTGCCAAAGTCTGGAAAGAGCGATCCTCTCAAGTTTTATACCTGGTCCTTGGTTTGAGGGCCTGAGGGCTTTAGTTGGAGTATGCGGCTTTAACACCTCAGCAATATAGGAAGGAACTTGACCATGCAGAGCCCTGAAAGTTAAAGTGCAGATTCTAAAATGAACATGTTAGCGGTTCAAAGAAATTAAAACAGGAATGATGTTAGCCCTTCTCTTTAAGAGTCTTCCTGCAGAGGTTTGGAATAACTGAAGGCGATCAACAGTTTTTAACATTTTTATTAAGACATGTGAAAAGGGGGTTACAAGAGTCTAAGGCCCCGTTCACACTGCAAATCAAATTTTTTTAGAACAAGTGTAATCGCTCAGATGGGGCCAGTATCTGACTTTTTCAAGTCACATTTGAGCAACATTCATATGTGGCCCTGAATCTGACTCGTGTCTGATCTTTTGGAATGTGACTCCAGTGTGAACGACCAAGGCGCTTTAGTCGTCACTTTGACGTCACATCCGTCACAATTTTTTGCCGCCCAGCAGGAAACGGTAGCAGTTAACAAACAGATGGGGGGGAGCTCTTTAATAAACAGAGATAAAACTTTATTCAAGCCTAATATTTACAAAATGTTCTGGATCACCTAATTCAAATTACATGCACTAATCAGTATTGTCAATGTTTTATTTCTCTCTCTTCTATGGATTATTGTTTAGCAGAACTTATGGTCTTGAATGTTCACAAAATTCAAGTTGGTTGGTAAAGACTGATAATCATATGATTTTTTTTTTCTTTAAACCTCCCACTCTAGAAAAACTAGATATTTCAGAGAGTCAAAGTTTAAATATCGTCTTCTTCCCTTAATGCTAAACTTACCATGTGTCAAATCCCTGCCTCGAATCTCAAACCTGTGTTAACCTCATACATCAGCAAAAAACTGCAAGATAAGTGGGAGGAATGTGTGAATAACAAACTGGACAGAATTATTCCTGCGGTAAATAAGACTTCTTTTAAATCGAGACGCGAGGACATGTTCTATACAAGGTGCCTGATTGGTCATTCTTAGCTCACGTTTTTTTCTTTCTAGGTGAAGAACCTTCAGCATATCTGTTTTACTGTATGAATCTCATAATGAAACCTATCTCTCTGTGATGTTCTGGTTCGAGAAAACGGTTTTCTAGTGAAGTTAGGCTTGAGAAGGTTCTCAGTAAGGTACCACCTCATAAAGTCCTACATTTTTGTACTGTATATTCATATAACAAGTCTTATTGAATAATCTACAATTTTTCATTCATTCATTCATCCAACCATTTTTTTGTTTAGATATTTTAGCTGATCTGTGTTGTTTACTGTTCCCTGTTGTCATGATATTGTAGATTTTTGGTTATATGTCAGTGAAATGAAACAGTTTTTTGTGTTTTGACAGGCCGACCTCCCGGGCCAGAGATGGAGTACTGTACTGACAGGGAATCCTATTCACTCGCTGCTGGACTCGCACTTGGCATGGTTTGTCTTGGGGTGAGGCACCTGAATAGAAACACGCAGTTTGTAAAACAAATAGTTGCAGAAACAAATTTGTTTGTGGAGGTTTCCTTCTTGGTTTTTTCTTATCACTGTTAATTATTTTGAGGTCTTATCTTCTTATTACAGTAGGTTTATGCATTGTAGTCGTAATATTTGTATATCTATAGATTTGTCCTTCTGTATTTATTTTTAGGGGAAACAGTTTTTTTTCCTCAAATGTTTCATATCTTATTAGTTGTTAACACATTCTTGGATAGCTGCTGCTTTCTTTAAGAGAAAACTCACCATCGTATCTTCAGCCCCATCCACTTTTCTTTGCTATTAAATTGTTCTTTTTTAATAACAAAGAAAGTGGATGGGGCTGAAGATGGTGCGTATTCTCTTAAAGAAAGCAGCATCTTCAGCCCACTTCACTTTTCTTAGCTATTGCTATTGCTTAAATTGTTTTCTTCAAAAAAAATTAACTATTAAAGGTTTCAACGTCCTTCATTTTTTCCTTTTTAATTAATTGTTTTTGTTGTTTTGAGCTGATTCACCTAATAATTTCATTACTTCTTTCTTCAATACCAACCCATGTGTGTGTGTGTGTGTGTGTGTGTGTTTTTTAGCATGGCAGCAACCTGATTGGGATGACAGACCTTAACGTGCCTGAACAGCTGTACCAGTACATGGTGGGCGGCCATCGGAGAGCTCAGGCCGGGGCTAACAGGGAGAGACACAAGTCTCCCAGCTACCAGATCAAGGTACACAGAAAGACAGAAATGAAACAAGTTACATAATTAATGGAAAAAAAAAACAATATCATATTCCAGTGATTTTAAAAATTAGGTTTTATCACAAAACAAAAAGTTACGATGAAGACTAATTTCATTTGCTTATTAATTTGAATAACTGTCGTCTCAGGAGGGTGACACAATAAATGTAGACGTGACATGTCCAGGGGCCACATTGGCCCTCGCCATGATCTACCTTAAGACCAATAACAGGTAAGAAAATAGAAGCACATAATGAATTTACACCTGCTTTTTTTATGCATAAAACAGCACTTTGTGCTGGAGCATTTACTCCCCCATAGTCTTTTTCCCCTTGTATCATTTTACGACCACGAACTTAAGGGTATTTTATTGGGATTTTACGTGATGTGACAAAGGAGCATATAATTGTAAAATAAAAGCAAGTAATGCAGGTTTGTTTCTTGGTCTTTATTAAGCTTTTTTGTTCTCTGTTAAAGGCATATTGAAGAGACCTTTAAAGAACAGCTGGGTTCATACTGAGATCAGTTTTCACACAGGTGGACTCTCTTCACTGATTATGCCGCCTTTAAAGGCAGCTGACTGCAGTGGATTGGATTTAAGGGTATCAGATTAAAGGGGGCTGAAGAGAAATGCATGGCACACTATTTGTAATAAGTTTTTTCTTTTATTTCACCATTATGTATTACTTTGTGTTGATCTCTCACATAAATGATCAAGTACATTGAAGTTTGTGGTCTGCTCTGTAGATATAGTTCTGTTTCTGTGTCTCCTCACTGCTGCCCTGTTTTTAAAGAACTGTTGCAGGAACATTTGCAACATCCTGAAGATCTTCTTACTTTTGTGTGGTGCCTCCTTGTCTTTGTTGTTCTCTACTCTGTGACTTTGAGATCAGTGTCAGCATCATTTCCTGAGGGATGTCTCCATGTTTTGAATGCATCTGCATGAGAAAGAAGTGAGGGGATTGGTGGTGTAACTAAGAGCAAAGGATGCGCTGCACAACAACATACTTGAAATTCTTATCTAATTGGGTATCTTTGCATGTGTAGGTTTATACATACCAAATTGTTCAATTTGTGCAAATAATATAGGACTGCTTTAAATTTTTAGATTTCTTAAATCTGTATACATTTTGCTACCTTTTATCCATGTGAACCTGAGAGCATCATAACCTGACGACACAAGAAGACTCCTCCACCTCCCATCTGTATATTTGGTCAAGGGGTTCCTAATTTCTTCAAAGCTTGCCCGACTGTCTGCCTGTTGGTGGAGAGGGTGTTGAGAGAGGATATAACACTCCCTTTTCTCATCCCGGTTCTGTCCATTAGGTCGATTGCTGATTGGCTGAAACCTCCAGACACTTGGTTTCTGCTGGACTTCATTAAGCCAGAGTTTCTGCTGCTGAGGGTTAGTGTGACGCCAGCCATGTGTTTCTCCGCTCATGAGTGAGATATTATTTTTCCCACCTCTTCTAAATCTGATATAATTGCTTCTCTTCCTCTTGCCTCTCTAACAGACTCTTGCACGGTGCATTATCATGTGGGACGAAATCCTGCCTAACACAGAGTGGGTTAAGAGTAACATACCCCAGGTGAGAAGATGCACCAGCTGCAGCATTACTGATTGTACCTATGGTGTTGTAATGTTATAGAGCTGGCAGGGAGTTGCTATGTGTATTAAAATCATATTAGTTAGCTTCTGATAGATGTGTATGTTTGACTATTCAAAAAGTAGGGAATAGAAAACATAAAAGCGCAGCATATACTGTAAGACAATTAATTGTATAAAGCGGAGACACCTTTCGTGTTATTACTTGAAGAAGATACTTCTGTTGTGAACTAAGGCATCAAATCTCTAGTCTCACATTGAAGTTTTCATCGATTTAAAGAATTGAGAACAGAGTCCTCCAGTGATCCAGTTTAACATTTCTTCTCTGAGGTATTTTCTGTCTGTAGACGCAAAACTGGTTCATTCCCAGTGTGTAGAAACCTTCCATGTCTATAAATAATTCATAGTTTACTCTCAAGTTTCCTAACTAACTAAAAACATCCTCTGAAAACGGTCAGATCCTGGACTCAAAATGAGTGGACAGGAAAGTTATTGAACAAGATTAAAAGGAAAAACATATGAGAACTTCAGAAAGCCTTGAGAGCGATTGATAACAGATAACAGATAACATCTGACTGCTTGGAAGCAAAAATGATGAGAGCAGCAGTCAGCACTGTTTAATTGCGTTAGAGAAAGTTATGTGGCTGTGCGTTTTCCAGAGCAGATATTCAGGATGAACCCCAACATTTAAAAATCCAAAGCCAGAGAATATGTTTGGTGGAATCAGACATCCTGATGAGGTGAGAATAAAACAAAGCTGCTAAACATGTGTCAGTGTTGCTTTCCCAACATGCTTTCGATACAGAAAGTTTTTCTGTTTACATCACTGGCTTTTGGGAAATAATGAATTATTCAGACTACCTGGATATGACATGTTGCATGTAGAGCATGTACAATCAAATTTCCCCTAAAATGTGACTATAAAGTTAAAAATGTAGCATATGAAGTGAAATGGCTTGCATGTGTTCTTTTTTTCTCAGGGCCATCTAATAGAGATGGGGGAAGAAAAAAAAAAGATTGAACAACTTTAAGGATTTTTTTGTCTCTTGATATGAAGACCAAAATATAGCCACAACGTAGTATTGTCAGGAATGGGAGGACAGAGCAGTAGCATCACTGTCCAGTGTTCTGCAGAGGGACACAGAGACAGTTTGGAAGCTTCAGAACATAGAGCTAAATGACAGTAACTCAGCTCTTTAAAATAAATAAATGTTTTTTCTAGCATAGTTGCATGATTTAGAAGATTGTGGAGTATAAAGCTGCTAGTTTACCTGCCATTTTAAATCCAACTGCATCTGAATTTGCAAGGTGGATGAACCACAACACTCCAAGTTCCACTAAATTAAGACAGATCATCACAATAAAAAATCTTCTGTATATTTATTGATTCAGTCATCAACCAAAATGTATATGAACTGAAAAACTGTTTATTGTATTACAAATTGCTAGTTGATTAGAAATATGATTAATTACAAAAAATAACAAAGATTCCAAATCATTTATTTTTTTTAGTCATATCCAATCGCTAAACTATAAACAGAGAAATGAGGAATGATCTTAATGCAAAGCATGTTCATGAGTTCTGATCCATTATAAATGTTTAAAACAGGCTAGCATCAAATCCTTATGTTTTATTGGAGTATCAATAAAACTAAATCATTGGAATTTGTTTGGTTTGTTTTAGATCATGAGGGGGAATTTTGACCCCTCTGAAGACATTAATATGGACACGATGGCGTAAGTATTTAAGTTACTTTATTTCAGCATTTAGAGCAGACTGACTAGTGCTTAAATGTTCTTTTACATGCACTTCTGGTTGTTGCTTGTTGTTTTTTTATTCATATAAATGATCTTTTATTTATTGATCCTCTTCTATACCACTTATTCCATAGTGGGTCACGGCGACTCATGTTGTTTTTTTAGATCATATTAAATGTTTTTAAGTTGAGTAATTCTAACATGTGTTTTGTTTGTCTCAGTCAAGCCCAAGACTACATCACAGCAGGGGCGTGCATGGCCTTAGGTTTACGCTTTGCTGGCTCTGCCAATTCAGATGCCTTCGACTGCCTCTATGAGTTTGCCAGGACCTTCATGAAGATGATGTCCTTCGCTGGTACAGCGGCTGTGGGTGCTGTGCGTGTTTGTTTATATTTTCCTTTGAATCATCTCTACTGGTTTCTAGCTTCCCACAGTCATGAAAAGTACACGTATGTTTCTCTTCTCTGTTTTGCTGCGACTGGCATGCTGGTCCCCCTCAGCAGATGGGTTATTATAACCTACAAACCTGCCTGTCAATGATTCTGCTGGCGATGTCTATGGTAATGGCTGGCACGGGGAACCTGAAGGTGCTGCAGCTCTGTCGCTTCTTTCACAAGCGAACTGGCGGGGAGATGAACTACGGCTTTCACATGGCTCATCACATGGCTCTTGGCCTGCTCTTCCTGGGAGGTGGCAGGTGAGACGAACGCAGGTGAAATGATAATGCAAAATTATGTTGGGTTCAAAACTCTCAAGTGAGGCTCAGAAAAGACCTCTAACAATATTTTGAATTATGGACAGCTGAAGTTAGTTGCAATTTAATATTGTAAAAAATACAACAATACAGAAATTATTTTTTATTTTTAAAAGCCGTTGATATTGATTGAAATGGTTTGTGTCAACAAGTATCTGTTAAATCAACTATTCTCACCTCCCATATGCTTTTATTTTGAACTCACTTTCAGTCCCAAACCCCTCCTTTATTAGTTAAAGCTAGTGCCACTTTCTGTTTTGTATAAAACAAATTCATGCTGACACTAATCTTGTCTTGTTTTGTCTTCCGTTTCTGTTTACACATTTTCACATCCACAATATACCAATACAAAGTATTGCATATTTGTAAGGTGGAACGAAAAGAAAATGTGGTTTTTGACATTTTTAACAAATAAACATCAGAAGATTGTGAAATGCATTTTGTGTTCAGTCCCCATTTAATCTGATAGACCTAAATAAATAACCCACTACAACCACTTGACCTCAGAAGTCATATAATCATTATCTGTAGGAAAAACAGCTGTTCTGCAAAGAACTCAGATTTGTTAGACTTGGTAAGAAACGTGTCATGGATGCACTGGGACGCATCATTAGTGATTGACCTGTGGACAACAGGTGTTTCAGGCCTCTCAGCATCATACACCCTCGCCCAGTGGACCCAGACAGGGTTGATCAGGCCCAGACTTGTGTCCCAGCAGCAACCCAAGGATCAACCCTCTTCACCACAAAGCCACCCTGTAGCTTTCTCTGCCGCTTCGCTTTTGAATTTTATGGCTCTCTTTGTAGCCATCCCTCCAATGGCCAGTCGGCTGAGAACTCTGCAGAGGGAGCGTCCAGTAAGTCCTCAGCATCCTGCTCCAGTGAGTTTGTAGAATGTTTTCCAGCCTCTACCTCTGCGCATCTCCAGCAAACTTGGTACTTGGTTCACTTCCTGTCATTGGCTTCCTCCAACCGCTCTTTTAAGGGCTCCAGCATGATCAGGGGTCGGATGGCCTCAGAGGTTATGATCATGTCACAGAGGATTGAAATTGCCAGTCGGATGCTGTATGGAGGAGATTCGTTGGTGTTCAGGGCCATGCCTGATGTTTCTCACCCTCTTAATGTGGATTCTCACCTGCCAGTTTTGGTCCACTTTAAACAGACTGGAGTTCGTTTCCCCGTTAGTCCGGACCTTTTGTGCAGGTGTAAATACACTCAAGCGAACTCAAGTGCGGCTCTAACGACCAGACCAAGACCCACTTTCAGAGGTGGTCTCAGTTCGCTTCTAAACGAACGCTGTTGTGCTTCACTTCTGATGTGATTACTAACCGGTCTCGACCCTACCCAACTGGAGAAAACATGTGTCTCTTCGGACTTAAGCCACCGTAGCACTGAATGTTATAGTGAAATCTTACCCAAACTCCGCTCTGTTGCTTAGCAATGCTGTTGCCTGGATTTTTAACCCGGTGCAGAGCACAGCGTCTCCTTCGGCTTGCAGCACGTTACTACATGTGACGTGAACAGGCTGCTGTCCACTGACTGGTCCTGGGAGCAGGAGAAATGAGAAGGTTTTGGCCGAGGTAGTACAGGGAAACGTTAATAAAGCTGAAGAGCGGCTGCAATAATATTAAGGACCACATTGGCCAGAGCGGGTCAAACCCAAATATAATTTTACTATTTACAAAACCATGCCTGATGGCTGAAAGAAAAGAAAAGGGATAGATCAGCTTTCACATTTATTGACAGGCTTTAAGCGAACCTGCGTCTGCAGGAGGAGGGAGCAGGCAGAAAGCAGCTGCCCGCATCAGGTCAAACAGCAGCCTCTCTCCTCTCTGCCTTAATTTATAAATTCTGCCTGTGCTCTGTTCCAGATAATTATCCCAGTGGCTCATTTTTTATATGAAAGAAACGTATATAAGACATTCTTGTATATACACTAATACAAGCATTATTTGTATTTTGTTACGTTTTTATTTCCTATTCATTATTTATTTTTTATTATTTCTCGCCGTAACTCCAGCCATCAGCGGGTCCGTGGAAACAACAGGTTCAGTGCCGAGTAGAGAGAGTCTTTTTTGGCAACATATTGTGGGGCTTCAACTGTCCATCACTGCATACATTCAGAGCCTTGCAAACACAAATACAGCTCCAAAAATGAAAACGTATCCTTGATCAAATTGGCTACTCATCTACACCAGTTTACTCAGGTAGTGCAATTGTACTGCTAAATAGCATTTAATTATTATATAACTATAATTGTTTTTATTCATATAGTGGAGTATATTGATTTATTGATGCTTTCATGAGACCCCCACTGGAGAAAAATGGTAAAAGTAACAATCCTAACCATCCTAGTTGGCTTACATACTAGTTGGTTACATTTCCTGTTTCTGGCACCCAGCAAGTCATACATCATGTGGCAAGGGGTGTGTGGAATATAATGAAATACATTTCAAAGAAAATAAAACAAGTCTTTCTATGGAAGGGGTTTGAAAAACAGACGTCCAAAACTACAGGTTAAATCAACAGTAGATGATCATCTAGCCCACATTCACTCAATATATTGTGATTGGTGCAGTAATACACAGAGGTCTGCTTGCGAGTATTATTTTGAGCTTATTGAATAATGTGTACAAATAAACTATGACATACTCCAGGTTCCTCAAACTGCTGACCTCGCCCTGCATGTTTTCAGCAGAAACAACAGCTCACACTCTGGTAGAGGAAACATTTGCAACATCTAATGGCAGAGTCATAATCTGATGGACCTTTTGATGTATTCTGGTCCTACTTCATTGTAGACGCATCGGGTAAATGGTCATGGAGTTGCAAGAACTGCAGGTTTGAATGTCATGCACTGAGGTGTGGCTTGTTGTGGGTTTGTAGAGGTGGAAGGTCATACTGGAGTGCAATCATTACCCCATCAGTTTCTCTCTGCCATTCAGCCACTCGCTTATTTGCATTGAACTTTTCTATTCATTCATTGTTTTCCCCTCGCCTGTTTTTTATTGCTTATCTTGTATGTTTTCAGTGCTTTTTTCCCACTTCCTCCCACTCAGTTTCTGTTTGTTCAGTTAATTTCTCTTCCTATTTATTTAGTTTAAATAGAAACTAAAGTGAAAATTGGTTCCTTTTTCATCCAAAAGTCACACGAAACCTGCAATCGCCACTGTATAGTGTTTAGTTTCTAAAAGTAAACCTAAAGTTCAGGTTAAAACATGTTTTTTATTATCAGTTAGTTTGCCAATATTTCTTCACCATGGTAAGTAGAGTAGGACTACACAGGACTGTATTGTTTGCAGAATTGAAAGATTCTATTGAAATTGTATTGTTTTTGTAGAAATACACCAATCTGAATTTCATGACCAATTACCAATATCTGGTTTGAATATAGAGTTGACTTTTTAACCGGTATGAAGCTTTTATACTAGGTTTAACTTTAGTTAGCCTAAATTACTTTAAACTTTAGTCTTTGTATGAATTCTCTAGAGAATGCAGACCTCTATCTTATTTCTAAAATTTCAAAAAGTCTGTCAATGTTTTCCAACCCAGCATGTTCCATAACAGATGAAGGTTGAACACTCAAAAGGACAAAATATAGCAACCTGGCCATAATCTTTTCAGCCTTTCTATTATTTGCTTTAAAAAGTCCTGCTCTCTCTCACCCTCTTGCAGCCCTAAATGAACTGCAGACATTTCTCAACCTGTCATAGAAAATAGTTTCATTTCAAATAGCTTCTTACAGCTCTTGTGCTTCCTCTGACCTAATACTTACTTCTCACAGTAGCTGCATCCACACTGAAGTTTTTAATTGCAACCTTAGGTGGCGCTAAGGTGTGGTGTGTTCACTGTTCAGAAAAAGTTCCGATTTTTCAGTTTCAAGCTGAAAGTCGTCTGGTTCTGGGCACTAGCCAATTTCCATGTGTGTCTGTTTTTGTTGCTCTAATAGAAAGTTAATATTTTCTCAGCAAAATCGGAAATATCAAAACATTTGTTGGTTGCAAGATTGAAAGGAATAATGTTGCAGATTTCAAGCAGTAGTTCTGAAAATTCCCTGTTTTAAATTACAATACTGCACTGTTCAACTGAAGGCCTTTACCATGAAATGTAAATAAAATCACGAATCCCCAACTTTTCCTTTCTTAAACTTCCTAATCTTACAATATTGCAGAGATGTGCCCTTTACATCCATATTTTTTGCTCTATTAGAATATAAATGCATGAATTGTTTTGTGCTTCCACAGCATCCTCCCTATGGATAGTTTAGCAGCAAATGCAATTTGGTGTCATTTTTTTGATAAGGTGGTTCCTCAAATAGCTGTGAAGGTCCATTGTTGAATTACATGTTTAAGCTTGAGAGAAAAATAATGAAATGTTCTGAAATACATTAAACATGCAAACAGTCATTAAATGAAGAGTGACATTCTTTACCTCAGATTACTGTTGCTAAACACTCATATGTGACCTTTTTAAAGCCTTAGCAGCTTTTCTTTGTGCAGCTTGACTTCAGGATAATGATCCAATTAGTTAAAGCGCATATTCAGTCATTATGTAGGCCATTATGTTTAAGAGGGGCTGTTGTGGCCTTTGATTGTGTTGATTAAATTGCAACACCTTGTTTAATTAAAAATTTGAGATTTATATTGACAAAATACTGTATTGCTTTCCATATGAGTATTGTTTAGAGTGAACAAGACATTTCTGTCTTATCTGTTGTCATGTTTGCTGTTCTAAGTTTACGTCACAAAACTATCAGTTTGATGCAGAGTTTTTGTTTGAGTGTGTTTGAGATTGATAGGAATGTGTTTTTTAAAGTTCATCATGTTGTTTTTCATTACAGATACACCGTCAGCAGTTCCAACTCAGCCATCGCTGCCCTACTGTGTGCCTTGTACCCTCACTTTCCTGCTCACAGCACTGACAACCGGTAAGATCAGCACCTTTTTAAATATGCTGTCGGATACAAAGAAGTCCCTGCATTTAAAAAGTCAACCTTCTTAAATGTTGGGCCTAGCCTGGGCTTACCTGAAGATTAACACAAAGCTGACAGGGTTCTCATGGAGTCTTGAAAAGTCTGGAAAAGCAAAGATTTATAAATCATTTGCCAGGTCTAGATAAGTTTGACTGAGTGTGGCAAAACATTTGTCTCCAGACTTTCCAGTAAATTGGGATCTTTGATTTTCCACATCACAAGTTGAGTTTCAGGGGAAACGTTTAGACTATTTTGGAAGTTTATTCACTGGCTCAGAACCTACAGGTGATGCCCATTAAAAAGAAATAAGATAAAATAAAGCAGTTTCATTGGCTTCTTGGACAGATAATATAATATGAAAATACTTATACTGTCTATCAAAACAAAAAATGACTGTGTTTTTCCTCATGTTGATAATATCGGGGTTTTTTTATTTCGATGGCCTCATAGCGTAATCGCCTAAGTCATATTTTGGCTTTTTTGACTAAGGCAGTTATGCTATGAGGATAACAATTTGTTTCGTATTTTGTATTGACCGTTGGCTTAATGTTGCTGTCGTTTCCATAGCTATCACCTGCAGGCCCTGCGGCACCTGGCTGTTCTGGCTGCAGAGCCCCGGCTTCTGGTTCCGGTGGACGTGGACTCTCTGAAGCCTTGCTATGCTCTGCTAGAAGTCACTTATAAGGTCAGTTCACAAGACACATGTAGAGAAACCAGCCTTCAAAACAAAAGTTCATTATATGATCTCCCCAAATGTTTCTTAAAAAGCAGCCTGGACAGCATCTAAAATACAGATGCTGGTGGTCCTTATTTTAGCCATGCAGCCCCATTTCATGTTGAAGTTGCATAACAAGAAGATTAATTGAGTTTTAGCTCTTGCTGTAAAAGGTAGTGCCCCATTTCATTCTACTACTTCTTGACAAGATTCATATTTATTTTAATCTTATATGACCATTATACTATATTTTTATTTTTATCAATATTATTTTAGATAAAGTATAAAAAAATCTGTTTTGTAATTTTTAAAAATCTTTTGTTGTGAGGTTTTTGTGGCATTTTTATAGTGTTCCCAACTACCAAATCTTCTCCAGTCCTCTTATTCATAAAATAATACAAACCAAATATATTACAAACTTTGTAAAAGAGACAATCTCTTAAAGAAATGCATATAAATCTAGGTGATGGTGTCCCCTCAAGTAGTATATGTGACCTTCAATTTTTAGAAATCAGAGAAAATGTGAATGAAATGCGCTTCTGTTCAATGGAAAAATTGTTTTAGCTTCACATACGGTTGTTTTATTTTTGAGAAACTGAAGTTATGTTCAATACCCAGCAAGACGTATATTTATATTCCCTCAAAGGGAATTGTTTGAACAGGTTTCCAGTGTAATGCCCAATACACAAAGTAAATGTGTCAAAACACAGAAGTCATTGTGTTCTGTGTCGCCCAGTTTGTTGTCGGCCTCTTTGTTCACGTCACTGTGGCTTCATGTGCGTCATCTCATAAGTACAGGGTTTTTTCTCCCTCTTTCTGTTTTTGCCTATACAGAAAAATACCAATTCTTTTGCTGAAGTAAATCACAAGTTATACAAACGCCCTACAAACAGTGGAAAAACGGGAATTCAGTGACTCTAAATGTGTCGGGCAATTTTTAACCTTGTGTTTTGGGCCTTTTTGTATTTATTTCTCAATTAGAAGTGCTTTTCTAAAAAGCCAGTGAAAATCCTGGAACTATGTCCACATCTCAGGAAGACCCTAGCATATACATTTGGTGCTTTGGTGCTTGATTTTAAACAAAAAAGAAAAGATAAAAAATATATGGAAAAATGTTTGTATTGCCAGTCTTTATAATCTAAATGCTAAGTTTGTTTTGTTTTTTTCAGGTTCTCTATGTAAAGCCTGATCACTGCAATAAATGCGTTCTAAACCTTTATGTTTATGCTTTTAAATTGGGATGAAAAACTGAGAACCTTGGCAAATTCAGTCTGGAAAAGTTTGGATTTTAACATAAAAAACATCCAGGATACTTGTGTACAAGTGCAGAGATGCAAAATGCAGGTTCAGATACAAGTGTTTATCTTTGTAGACAACAATTTTATTTATCCATAAATAGATTTTTGTGATTAATTTGAAAGGTCTTTCATTGTTCTGTGTTTCAGATGTGTTTGGGTTGGTTTTCTTCATTGTTTGTTCTAATGACAAATCGTTGCTCTTGTTAGGCCACCAAGTGGTATAATCAGACAACAGTAGAACTGATGGCTCCAACCCTCCTTCCTGAGCTTCACCTTCTCAAACAGGTAAAGCAGAGTTCAACATTACACAGCCGCCATAGTAGCTGAATGTCACCTTTGTGGCAAAAAAAAAGTTATTTTAGTATAGAACACATCATACAAAGGACTTTAACTCTCTCATATGCTGTTTAGGTAAAGGTAAAGGGGCCACGATACTGGGAACTGACTCTAGACCTCAGCAAAGAAACTCAGCATCTGAAGTAAGTAGAGACAGAACTTTTTTTTCCTTTTGTCCAGCTTGACCCCAAAAAACTACCATTTAAATGTTTTTCTTTTGTTTCAGGTCCATCCTGATCAGAGATGGCGTGTTGTATGTGAAGTTACGGGCCGGACAGCTGCCCTACAAAGACGACCCTCAGGGTTGGAAGAGCCTGCTGGCCACAACCGCCAACCACCGAAACTCTGGAGTCACAGCCTTCAGGGTAAATAAAAGAGGCTTTCACAAGCAATTTATGTCATTTAGAAAGTATTATTTTGCACTAAACATTTCATCTTGTGTGTAGATTTTGGAAACAGCTTAAAACATGAGTGGAAACTTCTTGTCCCCTCTGCACAGAATAATTTTGTCCAGTCTTGGCAGGTTGTCCCTGCAGGTTCAACTGGCAGCTCTGCAGCTGACAGACCATCATGTCTTACCTGATGGCTGCTGTATATTCTGTCAATACACCTGCAGGACTCTGGGAATTGCTGTTGTTTTTTTCACTTGTCCTCAAGGCCCTTCCTTACCCGTCTTTCTTGTTTTCCTTTTTTTGACAGATTTCTTTTCTTTTTGTTGCATATTATTAAAACCTTTTTATTGCAAACTGTATTTTGTCTGAAAAAATAATTCCTTCTTACTTGTACCGGTCTGAGTGTTGTGTTCCTTGCCTCTATTTTTGTTGATCCATGTGCTGATCAGACATGGCATGAGATTGTCATTGTATGACATCCTTATGGAAAAAAAAAATGGTATAACTGTACTACCACAACATTTAGCAACTCTATGACGATGATGACTAAGTTGTTTTTAAACTTTTTAAAACCTCAGTATAACATGCCTAGCTGAAAATCAGTTGCTGTTTTTTGTTTTTTTGCAGCCTGAAGCCATCTCTACTTTCACCTCAGAGCCTGCCCTCATCTCCTTCGCTGAATTCTTCTGTAAAACCTCTGAAGGACTGAAATCTGTAAGTTTTACACCAATCAAAGAAATCTTTAGAGCTGCATTCATTTTTTTGTGCTCTGTGGTTGTGAGACAATTTGACACTGGTTTTATTATAATACGCAGTTTTAAACGTTGTGCTGATCACTGCATTATACTGTGTTTGCGTTTTTAATCTAAAAGAAGGCTTTGTAAAGTTATGTGGTTATCAGGTGGAAAGGACTGACCCATTTGTGTTTTTTGCCGCATAGCTAAATAGGCCTCTAACTAAAAACACACTCCTGTACCAACAGGAAATGGATTCAGGTTATTTATTTGCTTTTCTGTTCTAAATCAGATCTTCAGAATTGGATATATATATATATATTTTAATGGTTAGTCTGTCTCAGCTGAAACCATTAGATGCTACCTTAGATTAAGAGGAAAAAAGAAACATGTTCCGGCTCTAACCCATGTCATGCTGAAGAACATGTGTGATCTTTAAATATGTGGCAACCTGTGATTCTGATTTTATGTAAAACTTAAAGCAAAAATGTGAACAGCTTCTACAGACTGTTTCTTCTTCAGTATAGCTAAATAGCATCCTGTCTGTTTATGAATTGCCTGAAAATGTGAAAATAATCCATTGCTGTAAACTGCAAGTCCTTGCTAAATTTGTGTCCCGGATGTCATGTCTATGCATTGAGCAGTCATCGAGGCCTTTCATTCAAAACCGCTAATGTTAACCTTGTGATCGTCAAAGCTCAACATTTCTGCAATATTTTATAGAGAACCTGTTTTGTGCTTTCTTTTTTGATCGTAAATACCGTCATGTCTTCTGTTTGACCAAAGTGTCTTCATATGTACACACACAGAGCTGCACACAGAGTACTTTAATGGTTTAAAGTGATTGTGTCGACTGACGTTAAATCTGATCATTAATCACTTGACCTCTATTTTGTGAGAAAAGAGGCTGCTTCATCGTGACATCAGGTTAATTGGGTAGATTGCGGAGGCCCGTAGTTTCAGCTTGCACTCTAAAATAGAAGTAAATGCATCATATTGGAGCATAACTGTGACAGTTTGTAATTAAAGATGACAATTGTCTGTTTTTATCCATCCCAACCACTCCAACACAGCATTTGTTTCTAAATGGAGGCTGTTTAGTTTCCTTTCAGATAATTGCAAGATACATTTTCTAACTTGGCATGAAATAACATGGAGACGAGCTTGCAGTCTGGAAAATATACGAAATTAAACGAACCGCTTTATTGTGAATATATTTATCCTTATGAATATTGTTTACTCTACCTGCATATATTGGCTACATCATTTTGACTCTGTTCCTATATTGGACTCTTTTCCTGTTTGATTAAAGGTGACTTTCGGTTTGATTAACCAACTCAGAGGTCGGCAACCTTTACCATCCTGAGAGACATTTTTTCCAGCTAAACAATTTGTTTTCTGCCAAAAAAGCAACTTGACTTTTTGAAACAAAAAAGCTTGTTTTCATCTACTGTAGGAAATTTGTTTAGACTTAAAAATAAAAAAACATTTTATTTTTGTTTCAATGGGACATTAGTTTTATGGAAACTGGTGGCAAAAATGCATGTAGTTTGCCACTTCATAAAAAAGAATATTACTTACACTATTATTGTCGTTCTTTGTGGAAATGTTATGAATATATTGTTTTAAAACGTGTAGGTATTTTAAAACATTGCTTACTTCTTTGGCATTTTTTCCCAAAGTTTGGAAGAGCCACAGTGGAGGGTCTAAATAGCCACATCTGGTTCTGGAGCCACATGTTGGACACCCCTGAACGAAGTCTTAAACATCGCTGAAATCATTTTTAGTGGAAAGAACAAGCATGAATGCACTCAATGGCTCTTTAACAGCAACAAGTGTTTACGCACAGCAGGCAGAAATAATAACAGGAAGTGGGAACTATCATTCATGATTGGGGAAAACAAAGTAGTAGAGAATGTTTATGACCAAGTCATGAATACAAAAGCATTAACAGAAAACAGTAATTTTGTGCTATGTGTGCTCTGATCTTATCGTTTTGACAGAGAGAGGATAGCCTTGTGTTGTTCTCAGCAATGCTGTATGAGTGTGTCACACAGGAGTGTCCGGAGATGCTGCCAACATATATCGCTATTGAGCAGGTAACACACCCACTCAACACAGAACACACACATTTATGTTTACATGCGTGGCCATAGTTGGTCTAAGCGCAACTGCTGAACAGATACAGGGGTTGGACAATGAAACTGAAACACCTGGTTTTAGACCACAATAATTTATTAGTATGGTGTAGGGCCTCCTTTTGTGGCCAATACAGCATCAATTTGTCTTGGGAATGACATATACAAGTCCTGCACAGAGGTCAGAGGGATTTTAAGCAATTCTTCTTGCAGGATTGTGGCCAGGTCACTATGTGATACTGGTGGAGGAAAACGTTTCCTGACTCGCTCCTCCAAAACACCCCAAAGTGGCTCAATAATATTTAGACCTGGTGACTGTGCAGGCCATGGAGATGTTCAACTTCACTTTCATGTTCATCAAACCAATCTTTCACCAGTCTTGCTGTGTGTATTGGTGCATTGTCATCCTGATACACGGCACCGCCTTCAGGATCCAATGTTTGAACCATTGGATGCACATGGTCCTCAAGAATGGTTCGGTAGTCCTTGGCAGTGACGCGCCCATCTAGCACAAGTATTGGGCCAAGGGAATGCCATGATATGGTAGCCCAAACCATCACTGATCCACCCCCATGCTTCACTCTGGGCATGCAACAGTCTGGGTGGTACGCTTCTTTGGGGCTTCTCCACACCGTAACTCTCCTGGATGTGGGGTAAACAGTAAAGGTGGACTCATCAGAGAACAATACATGTTTCACATTGTACACAGCCCAAGATTTGCCCTCCTTGCACCATTGAAACCGATGTTTGGCATTGGCATGAGTGACCAAAAGTTTGGCTATAGCAGCCCGGCCGTGTATATTGACCCTGTGGAGCTCCCGACGGACAGTTCTGGTGGAAACAGGAGAGTTGAGGTGCACATTTAATTCTGCCGTGATTTGGGCAGCCGTGGTTTTATGTTTTTTGGATACAATCCGGGTTAGCACCCGAACATCCCTTTCAGACAGCTTCCTCTTGCGTCCACAGTTAATCCTGTTGGATGTGGTTCGTCCTTCTTGGTGGTATGCTGACATTACTCTGGATACCGTGGCTCTTGATACATCACAAAGACTTGCTGTCTTGGTCACAGATGCGCCAGCAAGACGTGCACCAACAATTTGTCCTCTTTTGAACTCTGGTATGTCACCCATAATGTTGTGTGCATTTCAATATTTTGAGGAAAACTGTGCTCTTACCCTGCTAATTGAACCTTCACACTCTGCTCCTACTGGTGCAATGTGCAATCAATGAAGACTGGCTACCAGGCTGGTCCAATTTAGCCATGAACCCTCCCACACTAAAATGACAGGTGTTTCAGTTTCATTGTCCAACCCCTGTATATCGCCATAAATAATATTGGTGGTGAGAATTCCGGCTGCTTTTTAGAGAATTGGTTCTTTTGGTTTGGCTCACTTAAAGAGCCGGTTCTATCGGCTTTTGAACGGCTCTTCAGATTTTTGTTGCTTCTATAAATTTCTTTGCCAAAATAAATAAATATACACATAAGTATACACGTGCAATTAACTAATTTAAAATGGAGTGAGACCAAGATGCTGGGAGATAGAAAGTTTCATTTTCAGTGTGAATCCACTGATTCCAGTTACATTAACATAGGCAACAACATTGAACAAACCCCAATAATTTTAGCAGCAGCCTCGCACATGGTGTTGTCGGGGGATTGTTGACCAGTCACGTGCGGTTTGAAGTGATAAAAGCTGAGAGAGGGTCAGGAAAAAAATGGTTAATTACAAGGTTCCTGTACAGTCTGGAAACCTATAGAAAAAGAAAAAAGTTTGAAAAAATATCATCTTGCATTCCGAGTTCTTCTTTATGCTCAGTGTTTGAGAGGGATGATTCATTTACAAGAAAACTCTTGATTTTTCTGCAATAAAACACAGAGATTACTCTTACACTCCAGACTTTGTGATAAGGTATTACTGGCACAAACTCTAAGGACATTTAGCAGACACAGACGTCGTGCTCTCTTTCTTTCGGGGCATAGGATAGGAAGAGAGAGCAAGCTTCATTCAGGATTACAGCGTGATGTTCTGCAGACATAACTTGTGATTATTTCACTTTGTTTACACTCCGAAACAGAATTAAAACAACTCCAAACTCAGAGGTAACTTAAGATTCACAGAGTTAGAGTAATTAAAACCTGCACGATATGTCCCGAAGAAGCCATAGCAATGAGCATGCATGCAGCAGCTGCTGCCTTGTTGTGCTACCATAATTGTCAGGAAATGCTACATTTTAGGATTCGTGAAAACTCGTCTTGTCTCATTTTCTGGTCCAATCTGTAACATGTTAGGAATCAGTTAATATGCTGAATGCATCTAAGAATCAGGTATGATTCAATCTGAATTTGTTACTATTACTAACATGTCGTGGGATTTTCCATCAAGATATAATAAAAGTCCCTCACCCCTGCTTGGGCATCAGTTCCAAAGTGGATGTTCAGTGGTGTAGTACTGGCCTTGGAACTGGAGTATCAACACCAGCTGCTGATGGGTAGAAGAAGACTGAAAGAGAAGAGCCCCCAGGTGATGGGTTAAACTGTGGCTGACATTGGCTCGAAGGCTATAATATGGTCACAACAACAGACTGATGCAAGAGCTGAGGGTGGAAGATGAAAATGCCTTTTTTACTTGGTCAACACAACGCTTTATGAATCCCTGATGGAATGCCTACGAATCAATTAGGAATCTGTCACGATACCGAAGAATGACCTACAATTTATTACGAATTAACTGAGATTTTTTTTTCCTCAGGAGTTCTGCACCACAATTTCAAACCGCTCAAAACGTTTGCAAAGAATTGCAGAAGGCTGAAGAATTGCAATACCTGACTCAGAATAAAATACAAATCTGTTATAAATTCACAAATTTATTACATTCAACTAAGAATCCTAAAATTTTGCAATTCTTGGCGATTCGTGTTATTCGTATTGTTTGTGGGATGGTGGCATGAGGTTGGTGCCTATATCCAGGAGTCAATGAGCAAAACAGGACAGTGGATATTCAACTAGTGCCAAAAGGCTCAGGTTGCTCCTTTTTGTTCATAATACGTCCCGAAAGTACTACATTTCTATCAGAATGGTTTTCGAGGGTAGCCTGTTACCATTTATCCTGGTATTGTTGGTATCCTCAACAACACCGTGTCGGCTGTGGATCACTTCAGGTTCTTAGGAACCACCATCTCTGAGGACCTGAGATGGTCTTCACACATAGACACTATTCGGAAGAAGGCCCAGCAGAGACTGTACTTCCTGAGGCAACTCAAGAAGTACAACCTTCCACAGGAGCTGCTGGTCATCTTCTACACTGCCATCATTCAGTCTGTCCTGTCTTCATCCATCTCTGTGTGGTTCGGTTCATCCACAAAACAGGACAGGTCCAGACTGCAACGAACAATCAGGACTGCAGAGAGAATCATCAGGGCTGACCTTCCCTCCATCCAAGACTTATACAGGTCTAGGGTCAGGAAAAGAGCTGCTAAAATCTCTGCAGACCCCACACACCCTGCACATAAACTGTTCAGAGTTCTGCCTTCAGGCCGATGCTACAGAGCGCTGTTCACTAAAACCAGCTGCCACAGAGACAGTTTCTTCCCCCAGGCTGTTTCTCTGTTGAACATTCAATGAAATACAAAACAACAGCATACAGATGTTGCAAATGCACCTTTTTATTTATATATGTGTATATTGTACATTGTAAATATGTATATTCTGTAGTGCAAAAACAAAAACCAAAGAGCAAAGTGTACCGGAGTCAAATTCCTTGTTTGTATGTACAAACTTGGCAATAAAGCTGATTCTGATTCTAATTCTAATTTTGGCCTGGTTCCTGGAAAACGTCCCTGTTGTGCAAACACATATCACATCGCAAGCAAAAAAGCTGCAGGTTAACGTATGTCTTCACCCTTTTCTTTCAGGCGGTTGGGGCCCTGCGTCAGGGCGACCTGCAGCAGACCTTCCCCCTGTGGCAGCTGCGTCTGGTGGTGGAGTTGTGGGACAGCAGGATGCTGCGAGGTCCTGCAAACAAACATGACACCTTGCTAACCTCTGAGTTTCTTCCTGTCATGAAGAATGCAGTGGATGTGGCACTGGACAACTGGCTCAAAGGTGAAGGGATAGTGGGGTGGGTGGTGGTTGAAGATTAGTAGTCGTGATACGTCTATAACAATCTTACAGATAGGTTTAATAAGAAACATTTTTGTTTTGGGGTTTGTATTATTTAAATATTTCCTTTTGTGATGCTTAGATTCTTGCAGTCTGTTTTATTAATCCTGGCAACTTCATGCACTGTTCTAGGTTCCTGAAGCAGTTCTCAACCAGCTTTTACAGTTACTAAGAAGATTTTAATTCTCTTAAAACTCATGATGGTTTCTCGGTATTTACTTGTTTCCTAATAGTTTTGGGCTGCTGACACTGCTGATCTTATCTTATGAACTTACTCCTCAAAAAGCAGAGAACGTTGGCCTCTCTTGTTTCTGCTACTCTGAGATCAGGCGTCAAGCCATTAGACCAAGAGTGAGCGTTTCCTGCTTTTACATGCAGTCAGCTTGACACACTATATAATGGCTTGGACCAATTACCTGTCTCCTGCATTCATTTCAATATTCACTGATAAAGTTTAAAGTGGTTTAGTGCCAACATATTTGTTAGATGTGATCAGTGTCTATAACCCATTCAAACCTCTGCCTTCAGTCGGGCAGGTTCTACTAAAGAAGGCTAAAAAAAACCAAAAACAGCTGGGAATTGACAGGAGCTGCTTTCTTTCTGTGGAACCACCTACCTCTCTTAATACGCAGCGTTCAGCTGGTAAAGATCTCTATAAGTTCATTAAAGACTTACCTTTTTACTTTGATCTTTTATTGAGTTGAGTTTGAATCATTTTATTAGTTCTTGACGTTAAACATACCTAATTACTGGGTTATAATTTTTAGTGGATTAGCTTTGTGTCTGGCCTATAAAGAACTTTTGGTACAGCCTTGTTGTTTTAAATGTATAGTGTAAATAAAATTGACCTTCACCTAAGATATGGTCAAACCAGGTCATCCATAATAATTGAACTTGAGAGCAATTTTCAATAGATTATAAAACGTTACATACAGATGAAAATAACAGTGATTCTTATTACTACAAATAGATTTCTGTTCAATGTTAAATGGTCCGGTCTTGGGTTTTAGCAGTCTGCATGGATATAGTTTGTTTAAAAAGCCAGTGACTGTAGGGTTAAAAGTGTTTTTCAATCTGTTTGTTCTACACTTTGGTAGGGCATATCTTGTACCTGAAGGGGCTTAACCTGTGTTTGCAGTGGATGGGTGGATTCCAGCAAGATTTGTTTGGCTTTGGATGCTGATCTGGACTTGAATAGGTCCATAATGTTGTTCAACTGTATCCCAGTGATCTTTCCGCATTCTTTGATAATGCTCCACAAGCGGTTACGTTTTTTTTTTTTGATTTAACAAATCAGGCCAGCAAAGAAAGGAAAAACTGAGGACAGATTCAATAAAGCACCTACAAAACCTTTTTAAAAAGACTCATCCAATGTTCAAACTTCTCAGTTTTCGGAGAAAGTGCATACTTCGGTGGGTTTTCTGCACACTGTATCAGCTTGGGAATCAAATTTCAGTTTATTGTCCATCATTGTGCCTTTCTAAAGTCTATGCAAATTTATTTTGTTATTGACCAGGTAATATACAGAAAAGACAAGTGAAAGCACTCCAGCAAATGATGCAGGACCAGGCCGTGACCAGTCGGGGCATCACTCTTCAACTGCGACACATTGATTGAGTTGTCCCCAGACTTTATTTGATGATTCTCATGCTGACTTTGGCACATATTTGTGTCGAGGACTAACAACAAAAGCGATAAACTGCCACCCTGAGACACACCTGTAGAGGACACCACAACATCAGACAGTCTGCCATTTACTTTGACTCGCTGTGTCCTACAAACACTGTGTCCTTTTCAACATAAGCAAAAGATAACTAGTTCAATGAGCAACTGAGAGATGGCGTTTATGCTTTTTTTTTTACTGGGCATGTTTGTGCCGCCCCCTGACAAAATCTAGCCCTGGCTGGCAGCAGGCCATTTTATGGAAACAAAATGTCACTGAAAGTACAAAAAGTGATCAACATATTTCGAAAGAAACCACTTCCACGCTTGAGTCAGGTTTCCATTGTTCAGTCTGGCGGCATCTCAAGGACTAGTCACTACATGGTCAGCTAGAATGGCCAAGCTGACAAGCCAACCTCCAGTTAATGATATGATGTCATTAATCAGGTGATCACGATGCAAGTTATAAAGCCCCTACAGGCAGTTACTCAGGACTGGTTCCTCCAATTTTCTAACCAGAAAACACACTTTGCACAGATGTTGTCATAAAGTTCCCAACTGATTTCGTCATGCTAGTTACACTTTTTTTAGGCGACGTAAAGTGGATGGTATGGTTAGGAGATTATCTGTGGAGTTCTAGTGATTTAGTATTTAACCTTTAAATTTGAAAAGATTGCTAAATGTTCTTTACCTTGACCATGTTCCAACGAAGTGCTTAAGTCTCTTTCACAGAGTCGAGCAAATTAATCTTAGTGTGCTACAGCTGATTGCAATTTAATCTGATCTTCATAGATTTGTCTGGAATGCTTCCAAATGAACCTGTGTAATTCAGAAGCTGTGATCAAATTTCACACTGCTCTTTAAATTGGTTCTCTGTGCAAAAAATGTCTACAACAGGATGTCAGTGAAGCCCTTGCACCTCACAGCAGGTATTGTTGCTGAAAGGCATTTTGATGACTTGTGAGCCTGATGAAGTCAGCAGGATGTCATGTGACCACACTCAGCTGACTAGAGTCAACTGTTACACAGATTCTTTCGAAGTGACATCTTGCATTGCTTCAGTGATAAACAAAGTCATCATATGCTGCCAGATTGTTATAGCATTCCTAACACACGCCAAAAACAAATTCCTACCTTTAACCGTGTCATTATGCAAGAAAACTATGTGTGGCCCTCATTTGCAACAGTGTCACAGGGTGGATGTGTTTCCACTTGATTTTATGTGCAGGCTGTAGCGCATGAATGTCATAGTTTAGTGGACAAACTGACTGTGCATACACCCAAACACACATGCCATAACTTAACCAGCGCACAAACACTTTCAGCATACAGAAAACGCTCCACATGAGTTGTGGGAAACAGGTGAAGCAGTTGGACTAGATTTTCATCATTAAACTGTTGAAACTTGTTCTCACTTTAATCTTTCATTAAGCCTCTTCAGTTCTTGGAGATAGTTGAAAGGCGTTGCTGGCTACCGTAAGGATCAAGAATGTTGGTGTTCTCAGGAACTCTCCCATGAATGACTGAATAAGACACTTTATTTTTATTGTCCTCGTTTGTGCAGTTTTTTTCCCAGGTTGATGCAAGAGATTTACATTCTTGGAGTTTGAATGGATTTGAATGAACAAGCAATATGAAGAAAAATACACTTTACAGAAAATCTTGATGAGTTTGATAACTGTGAAACTTAAAAGTGCTGCAATCAGAGGTTTGTGGACAAATTCTGATCTTTGATTTTTGTAAAGCTTGACCCTATAATACAGAATTCTATCAGTTTTTTAAATTTATTTTTAAGAGCTATAAATAACAGCTCCCAAAATATTTATCCTAGCCTTTCTGCCGTGAGGCATCATTAACTATTGGCAATGGTCCACATGTGAACATGGTTTTTACTAATTTACACTAGACAAAATGATTTGCTGTTAATAACAGTCTTTAGCATTTTATATAAATTTGATATATCATTTTATATTAGCAATTAGCGTGGTTAGCATTACAAACTGTAAATACTAGTCTGTCTGTTGCCTAGCAACTGCAGATCCATATCTAAACCCTGAGATTACCTAAAGGCTGCAAATCAAGCACTTTCCATAACAAAAGTTGCAACCTCCAAAGGATGAAATCAAATACCCTTTGTTTTGCTCTGTTTACGCTAGCAGTTTTTTGCTTAAAGTCTTGCTCTCTCTCATTGTCTTGCAGCCTGAACAAACCACAGGCAGTCTCAACATGCTTTTGTTGAAAATACAATATAAATTCACTCCTACACCATTTTTGACTCGCCGTCCCAAAGCTTGGTAGGAATTGACATCCTGTGGCAGATTGCTCCCTTTTGAACCAAAACAAGTTGAGTATAAAACAGCCAGAGCTGCGAAGGACGGAACTGTGAAGAAGCGACACGGCCAGCACACACTGAAATCTAGCTCTGAGTTGTAGCAGCTTTAATGAGCCACCGACATGACTGTGTCGAAAATACTTTTCTAGAAGCTCTTTAAAGGTGTTGTGCTTCTTCTGACTTCATGGTTTTAACGATTTAGTAATAATGAAAGTATTGGAGTCTTTTTCTGACAGTAACAGCTTTGATAGTAAATAGTGTTGCTGTTAGCTTGGCCTGGTTGTGCTGTTTCTGGTGTTCTGTGATTGGAAAATTCTAACCTCAGAAATTTGAGTTAAAAAGTTGTTTGATTCCAGTCACAAGCTGATTAATCTATGCATCTTGAGTAAAAAAACAAAACAAAAAAAGGATCCATTTCACAGGAATGGGTGAACATGTTAAAATTGCATGTGTGTTTTTGGGGTTGTGTGCATGTATAGATAATGTGTGGATCAATCCCTGACAGGACAACCAACATTGTGTGGACATTTTGACTGGTCCACACAAGGGGAAATTGATTATGTGGGTTAAAGGTTAGGTTTAAGGTATGAATTTAGTTTAGGGTAGGGTTAGGCTTTAACAATGAATGGAAGTCAATGGAAGGTCCCTGTAACGATATGAAAACAATGTGTGTGTGCTCTTATACTTGCTGCGAGTGAGAACCATTTTTCATATTTTACCAGCAATGTGGGGATATTTTTGGAAAGTGAGGACATTTTCCAGGTCCTCACTTTTTTAAATACTGTTCTTGGGTTAGGGGCTAGGTTCAGGACTACGATGTGAATTAAGTTTAGGGTAGGGTTAGGGATGCACTGGTAATGGTTAGGGTCAGGTTTAGACCATCGAAATGAATGAAAATGAATGGAAGTCAATTAAAAGTCCTCATAAAGATAATAAACATGGAAGTGTGTGTGTTGTAAGTACAATAGCTTCAGCTGAATGTTTGTTTTAGCTTGATAAAAAACCATGTGTTTTTTAGGATTTTACAGGGTTTTCCTCTTGTGAAACAGTTCAGGATCTGAATTCAAACTTAGGGTGCAGAAAATTTCATAGGATCCTAAAACATATTTTTTTCTAATTAGAAACATAATAGAATGATAGAAATCAGCCAGTTGTTAGATAATGTTAGTTAATAAGTTTATCAAAGGACTCATATGTACACCATATGAGCAGTAGCTTCCAAACTGCTTCTTAATACATCTCTTAAACAGCTGCTGCCTATCTCCTGGAAATAACTATAATACTGCTATATTACAACTATATTTGATAACTAAAATTAAAAGTGAAAAAGGTTCAATGGCAGTTGTGGGTGTTTAATGACATGTGACTATAAATGTTTTTCTTTCCTTCTTTTAAGACCACAGCTCAGTGTTGAGATCCTACATGAGGAGCGAGGTTCTATCCGGGGACGCCCGGGCCGTCATGCTGGCCGGCTTTCTGGTGTACCGCTCCATCCCCTGCTTCAAAAATCCAAACACACACCTGGAGGGTAAGACACATACATATGTTTGCAGAAAACTAGAAGGCTTTATACTTATAAATAAAGACTCGATATCATTAAATTGGTTTACTAAGGAAATATAAGCATAGTATAGAGTATGTCCTTTCTATGCACATTTACTGGAATTAAAAAAAAAATAGTAATTTGAATTTATTTTATAGTCACAACCTGCAACTCCAGTTTTAGTTTTTCTTTAAGACTGTTTTATGCAGTTTCCAAGATACAGCATGTTGACTTTTTTAAACTCTACTGAAAAACCTGTAAATTATTAGGGGTCTGACATGATCATGCTAGTGGTACTAATAAGTTGCAATAGCTGAATAAATGCAAGTAACTGATTAAAGTGTACTATCCTGTCATTTCTCCCTGCAGGCTGCAGCTCATTTGCAGATTTATTATCGCGTAGCAGCCATCTAGGCATCCCTCTGAGAGACATGTTGAGACTGGTACCCATCCTTCTGAGTTCTGCATCTGGATCGCAGTCACTGTTGTACCCTCTGCAAGCATTTTCATCCTGATGTTCAGAGCCAGTCCGTGTGAATCTCAGGGATGAAGTTCAGCCTTGTGCTGCAAGAAGAGGTGGAAAAACCGCAGCTGACATACACCAAGTGTCAGTTTGTGACACTTTCAGTGTTACAGTGAGAAAATAGAAAATACAGACTTTGTTTTCTTTGACAACTTCTGTTAAATTTAATAACATACATTTTTTTATATGCTGTTGTATTGGGATTTTTACAGCATACCAGGTTAAACTGCAGCAATCATGCAGTATATGTGCCAATTTTGTGGTACAACTAATCTATGTGGGACTGGTGAGATGTTCAGAGGTCCAGCAGCTTTCATCAAAGAGCTGAACTGATTAGAACAGAAATGAACAGAACACCAAGAGTAAGACATGACAATAAAAGAGAAAATATCTGTAAATATTGTGGTTTCTTAGTGTGTATTTTTTTTTTTGTTCATTCTAAGTTTCCTATCAAATTTTTGTTTATTTAGCACATATGGCACTATGGCGTTGGCCACATTTTATCCCTTTGGTCAAGATAAAGGTTCTTTGAAGTTATTCAGAGAGTGCTATAGAAGTGCAGGCTATTTACCATTTTCCAGAGATGAAAATATGTTGTTTTCGGTGGTTCCCCACAACTTCCAAAGCAGAGATGCTAGTCTATACAGTCACTCCTTGTTATTTTGGGAAGAAGCTGGCTTTCAGCTATTATGCTGTCGTCTCAAAACAAAACCATGCCTTTGAACCTGAAGTCAAAAATGTCCTTTTGTCTCTGTACGTTTTAGACTTTATGCCTAACAGACAGTGAAAGGTGATAACGTGTTTTGATATTAGGGCGCAACCTCGTAACTTGGTGTAGATGAAAACCTTTTTGGTGCTTTTACTGAAAATATGACAGAAAGCAGCTTGGTTTGTGTTTGAAGAATCCAAGTTTCAACATTGGAAGCACTGAATCCATAAAGCAAAATCCAATAAACAGTCAGCAAACTGCAACACGGACATCCAGCTGGTAAAAATTATTTTCTATCCAAGCTTTGTGAAAACAAAAATCCCAAACATCTCATGAAGCATTTTCTTCTGTTCAGTATTGCTGTCTACAACACTTTCTGATACTATCCGATATTTTCAGTCACATGAGAATGTTTTGTTTAGCCAACCACTGGAATCCCAGGACAGATAGGCGGTGTGCGCAAACGACGTGGAAACTTGCATACTGTAAATTCTTCGAAACTTGGCTTTGAAAGAAGAACTCTAATCACAGAAATCTTTGCAGTTTCTTTAGCTGCTGTTAATTATAGTTCAGCTACATGTCTTAGATGACAGGTTTCATTTTCTTCAGGATATAAATGTTAATCAGGGTACTAAGGTACTCAGATTCTCCTCCAAATGTATGGCATTTGTGTCATAAAAAACTTTAAACATTCACTCAGTTTGGGTTCATTGAGGTTTTTAAAGTTGGGCCAGTTGTGTTCGCAGACCAATGTAAAACCATAAAAATCACCTCCTATAAAGTGCATAATACTCTGCAACCAAAGTTGCAGTAGTTTAAAACAAATCATATTCCGAGCTCGAAAAGTGCTCAGAATTGTCCAGGAGACCCAAAAATTACAACTTCCTCAAAGTTGTTTATTTTTTTTTATGATTATTTTAGCTTTAAAATTAAGTACCATAAAACTGAAGGTAAAATCAGTGAATATATAAAATTGAGTATTTTCAGAGATTTATTTACCTTTCTGTTTAAGTAACAGATACTCAAAAAATGTTTTATGTGTCTCAGTACTTGAAGTAACTGAAAGCTCTGTAATTCTGATGCTCTGCTGAGCATGGAAATCCTTGTATCATGTGGTTGGTGTGTGTGTGAAGATGTAATGTGTGCGCTTTAGGGTCTTGGATCACTTAACCGACAGCTTGGAGAACATTCCAGAGCAAATGGAAAACATCCGAACAAACGAGGTCCACACCCTCGTCCCAGAGGTGCCACACTTAGAGTAGCTCTCCATTCCTGTAGGAACCTGGTGGTATAATGTGTTTGCATTGCTAAGATTGTTTACCTTATTGCTAGAGAGCAGCATGAATGCAAACTGCAGCTAGATTCACTATTGTGTACCATTACTTACAAGTTAAGATTAACAAGTGTCCTTTCTGTCCGCTTTGGATCTTCTCTTCATGCTGAAGTTTACTCTCACTGTTGGGATACACAATGTGGGATTTCAATCATCTGTTAGACCCTAAATTAGCTGGTCCACCCATATTTAGACATTATTGTGTTTGTGGCTTCACAAAGTATGAATAACTCTTTTATGAAGTGTTTTATTTGCGCTGGAAAAGGCCTCCAGTCCGGATTCACATGATTCTGCGGCATTAAAAGGAAGGGATTTTCAGAGCTGAGACAGTAGATTTGGCTTTGGCACAAGGAGAGGTTTGTGGTTATTTCTGTTGTGTCTTGCTTCCTGGATTTTGTCATCACTCAGAATTGTTTGGGTGAAGGCTTGACATGGTAGTTGACTCCATCTAAACAATGAAAACCCGTGTTCTTTTATCACTGCAGTGCCGTTTTTCTGCCAAGAGCTTGGGCACTTTAAAATCAAAGTTTACATCTTTTAAATTTTTACCCTGAGTAAAGGAGTCCTTCATGAATCTGTTTTACTGTTTAAGGTTTCTCTCAAAGACTTTTCGTTACACTGCGCAACTGATTGGACACTGATAAAACAATGTCGGCAAGAATGGATTGTCAGCTTGGTTTGTCACAAAGCATAAAAAAAACAGTCCTGCTGGGAAAAAAAACACTTCACAGCTGAATCTGCTTTAAAGTAACCCTAACCTTGATTTTCATGTAGGGTTTGTGACAAAACCAAACTATTGGAAGAAAAACTACATGATATTTGCTTTTTACATTACCACTGGCAGAGTGATTAACACTGATTATCTTGACATCTGTCTGTCTGGTGGGATATATTAGTTAACAAGTGAACACTGTGTCATCAAAGCAGATGTATCAGAATCGTGAAATTGGGCTGCCATAAGGTTTTGAGCAAGTCTGACAAAGTCAAAATTGTGATGGCTAGAAGACTTGGCCACAGCATCTCCAAAGCTGCAGTTTTTGTGAGGAGTTGCTGGTCTGCAGTGGTCAATATCAAATGTGATTAGTGAAGGAACAATTGTGAAGATCTGAGGAAGCTCATTGATTCATGTGTGGTCTGATCCAGCAGATGAACTGCTGTAGTTCAGATTGCTGAAAAGGTTACTGCTGGTTCTGACAGAAAATGTCAGAAAACAAAGTGGGTTTCAGTTTGTTGAAGGGTGCAGCCCAGTCAGGGTGCCTATGCTGACCCCGGCCCCCAAAGCACCAAAAATGCGGATGTGAGCATCAAACCTGGACTAGGGAGGAATGGAAGAATTTACTCTCGTTTGATGAGTCACGTTTTCTGTTACAGGACATGGGCGGCCAAAAGTGTGTGTGTGTGTGTCCATTACGTGAGAAACACATGGCACCTGGATGCACTCTGAGTAGAAGGCAAGTCGATCAAGGCTCCGGGCAACGATGCTGTGAAGCATTGGGTTTTGCCACCTACCTACCTGAGCATCAATGAAGACCATGTACACCCTTTCATGGAAATGCTGTTCCTTGAAGGATATGGCCTCATAGGTCTGGTAATGCTCCCTGCCACAAAGCAAAAATTGTTCAAGAATGGTTTGAGGAGTACAACGATGAATTTGAGATATTGACTTGGTCTCCAAATTCCCCAGATGTCAATCCAATCGAGAATCAGTTGGATGCTCTGAACCAACAAGTCTGATTCCTGAATGCCTAACCTCGTAATTTACAGGACTTAAAGAATCAACTGCTACCATCTTGGAGCCAGATACAACAGCACAACATCAAGGGTATACTGGAGTCCATACCTTCATGGGTCAGGACTGTTCTGGCTGCAAAAGGGTGAACTTATGGACAGGTGGTCATACTTTTATACCTGATTTGTGTGTAAATAAGTAAATTAGAAAAAAAATGATTAGCTGAAACAAAACACAAGTATACCCTTTACTTTTTAAGATGTAGCCAGAAGAACATCACCTATTGGTTGAAAGCCTGAAAGAAGCCTATCTAATAGCACAAGAAAACTGATAATGATACCCTAATGACTTCTTGGGTAAACAAAAATAAGCCTTTTCATGAAGCTGTTCGGCAATATGGTCACAGAGGACCACTCCTTTAAGCTGCCCCGGGATTTTCCAACTCAACCACTCCGTCTCCACATTCCATAACGATGCAAACTTACATTTGTTCACCACTTTTGTCAGTTATAATGCAGCACTGCCTCCAGCTTCACACCTACTCAGAAACTCAGCTATGTGACCGCCGCCCTTAGCACCTCAGAGAGGTAACCATGGGTTAACCTGCAAGCTCCTATTCCACCTGGGTCCTAATCGTCTTAGCCACATGGCAAAATTGTGTTTCTGGCTTGACTTTGAGACGATTCATGAAGGAAGTTATTAACTTGTATTTTTTTTTGACAAGGCTTAATAATTTTTCACTCTGTGGGTTTCTTAGGGCACCTTCTAGTGACTGTTTGTGGCATTGCAGGTAAAGGACCCTTCACATCTCAAATCCAGTTGTTACATTTGTTCTTGATATACAGCTTGTGTAAATGCTTTACACACTACCATATGAAGATTACACGGGGTGCACAGTATCACACAGTGAAATGTGTAAGAGTCAGACTTCTAGTGTGTTGTTGCAAATAAAGCCGCCTGCAGTTTCCTGGAAACACATGCCATTCCAGTCAACACATCTTAGCAAATATTTGAGGAAAATGCCACATGACATTGATCAGCAAACAGAGAGTCCAGAGCCAACAGGAAACCGGTACAGCCTGTGGGTGTCTTCCAGATGATCAAAGTCTGGAAGTTTAACAGCCGGAGAAGTCTGGAGCCTCCGCTGATGAACTTTTGTAACATTCAAGTTGCTGTGATGCTAAAGGGAAAAACGTGTTTGAAAGGAGTGTTATATCTCTTTTAACCAAGCAAAGCCTTATGCAATTAGAGATAAGACTTTCTTTAATTGCATAAGACTTGATCGGGAGAAGGCATAGCTCCAAAGTCAGTGAGTCAAGGCAATCAGCTATGTTTTTATTCAGACTGATAATTTTTTTTAGGCAGTATTGGCTTTTATTTTTCACACTTTTTTTTCAAAAGTGAGTTGGCAGAAAATGGGGTGGAGAATATGCAGTAAATGTCAACAGGCACCAGGACTCAAACCCGCGACAGCCTGCGTTGAAGACGCACCACCTCTGCACCCCACACTGATAACTTTTTAACAAAGGGTGTTGTATAATTAATGTATTTCACAATTAGCTGACCAGTTCTCCATCAAGAATGTAGAAATAGGATGTTGCTTTGTGATATCTTGCTCAAACTGGCAAGACTTTCATTAAAAAAGATGCCTGCATTGCCCAAATACACTTGGTATGCAAGTTCAGGGTGTCCATCCATCCGTGCATGCCACAATTTCTTCAGAGCAAAGCATTTGGACTTTTTTGATTTTTTTGTTTATTGTATTTAGTCTATTGTATTATGTATTTGGGGTTTTTATTTGTGGGCAGGCTCCAAGTCTAATTCCCAATAGGGATAATTAAGGTGGCATTGGCCACTCGGGCTACCAAAACCAGCTTAGAATGAGAGGTGAAGTTGTAAAACAGAAAATCATCATGCTGCCTGGATTTGAATATGTTTAAGATTCAAATCTTCAGCAAATAACAAATGTGTCTTTGGGTGGATTCTTCTCAGTCATGCCTGATCAGTTTTAAGTGTAGCAAAATGGAGTATTGTGCAAGAGCCTGGGAGTTTACACTACAGCATGTGTTGGGAAATGGACAACCTTGACTTAATGTTGTGGTTTTTTTAACAACTCACTATCTATGAAGCCTGTGGGAAAAGGAGTGTTGCCTCTTGGAAAAAAAGGCCGTTGTTTGTTTCCAAAATAAGCTGATGTAAGTGTGTTGGAGTGAACACGCCTTCCGCCTCTGTCTTTTCTCACGTCTTAACTTTACACAGGAGTTTGTGCATTCATTTTTAACACTCATGTATACAGTTTCTTCGCAGACTGTGATCTTCTAAACAACGGGCCGACTGAGGACCACCAAGGAGATAAAATAAAAGGAGATGAAAAGGAGAGTAGGAAACAATCAAGAACAAGCTCCAGAGAGTTTGAATTTTACATCCAAAGATGCATTTTCTTTTCTGAATATCAGTGGAATAAAAATCATAATTATCTAAAAAAATCCTATTATTAACATAGCGTTGTGCACAAATGAAACTCAGTCTCCACTTTCCGTAACTAAATTAGACTCTCGGGAGAAAATGAGCATCCCTGTCTGAACTGTGTTTTGTGATTGACTTAGCTGCCAAATTACCAAAAATAAAGATTGTTCATGAGACCCAAATCCCCAACTGCAAGTCTGAGTGTCAGACATAAACCTCCATCTCTGCCTTAAGGTCACTGAGTCAACCATGACCTCCTCTGTACAGCAAAGTATTGTCAAATTGTGAAACCATCTGTCCCGGAGCTAAAGCTAGACCCAAAATGTGTCATTTATTTAAGAGAGATCCCAAACACACCAGCAAATCTACAACAATATGACTGAAAAAGAAAAGACTAAAGGTGTTTTGCAATGGTCCAGTGAAAGTCCAGAGCCCATCCTGCAATTGAACCTTCAAAGAGCTGGGCATAAATAGATGCATGTAAACCTCAATGAGATAAAGCAATGTTGTAAAGAAGAGTGAGCCAAAACGTAATCTCACAATGATGTGAGAAACTGATAAAGGCATACAGAAAGTGGCTACTTCAATTTTTTTTTCTGCTAAAGGTGGCTTTACAAGTTACTGAATCATAGTGTACTTGCAGCAGTTGCCTTTTGGTGTCGTCCTTGTTTAAGAGGCAACGATGCCATGAAATATGTTGTTTTTTTTTTGTTAATGTAAGTTCGGTTTACCAGTCCACACTTGTTTTGTGGATCTAAAGAAGATTTATGAGGCTTTTTGTGGAGGGTTGCTGTAAAATATGGGGTGTGAATAGATGCTGTTAGAGTTATCTGTTCCTTGTACTGTATGTTCAAAGAAAAAGCTACCACTTTTCGGCCACAAAGTCGAGCTTGTTCCCATTGACTGGACTAAGCCAGAGCTGCTGCTTCTCACTGATTCTGTTTGGGATGTTCGTGGACAGGTTCTCATAGTGTAGTCGTAGAGAGGGTGTCTGGTTTAGTAACGTCAGAGTTTCATTTTACCCCACCATCCTCAACAACACTGTGTTTGCTGTGGACCACTTCTGGTTTCTAGGAACCACCATTTCTTGAGACCTGAGATGGTCCTCAAAAATAGACAGTGTTTGGAAGAAGGCCCAGCGGAGACTGTACTTCTTGAGGCAACTAAAGAAGTCCAACCTTCCACAAGAGCTGCTGGTCATGTTCTACATTGCCATAATTAAGTCTGTCCTGTCTTCATCCATCTCAGTGTGGTTTAGCTCATCCACAAAACAGGACAGGTCCAGACTGCAAATAACAATTAGGGCTGCAGGGAGAATTATCAGTGCTGACCTTCCCTCTATCCAGGACAACACCATGCATACTTGGACTGATCTCACATTATCTTTGTAAAGTCACATGTGTATTTATGTAAATTTTAAAGATATTTAATATTTTTTATTTCAGTTTATACGGGAAAAAAAGCCGTGTGTATAGCAGCTGGGATGAGAGTCAACTCCCTTACATCTGAGGCCAAGTTTCTCAACCAGATAAAGGTGGACTGCTCCCTTCAGGTCAATCTCTGCCTCAAGTGGAAGAGTTCAGGTAGCTTAATTCATGAGTGATGGCAGAATGGATGTAGATAAATGAACTGGAGACCTAAACATGTCACATTTTTTCAGTAATTCTGGTGCTCCTTTGGTCTGGCATGGTGAAGAGAGGTTTCATCCCAAAAATGAGGCTCTTGATTTAATGATCTATGTTCTGACTCTTACCTACTGTATGGGTATAAGACGTAGATCAGGACCAAAAAATGGACATGCAAGGAGCTTAAATGAGCCTTCTCTTTGGGGTGGTTGAGCTCAGCCTTGGAGATAGAGAAAATAACTCCTTTGTCTGGGGGGAGTGTGGAGTAAAGCCACTGCTTTTCTGCATCAAAACAAGTCTGCTGGGGTTGTTCAGGCATCTGCTCAGGATGCCCCCTGTGTCCTTTCCAATGGGTGGAGGGCCAGCCTCAGAACTTGCTGGAGTTCTGAGGCTTCTTTAGGATCTTCCAGAATAAACTGAAAAACGTCCCTGGAGGAGAGGAATATCTGGGTTTCAGTCTCATTCAATGCCACAAAGCAAATAAAAATGGCGAACTCTTTAGTCACTTGATCAAACTCCAGTAAAACACTTAAGACAGAAGATAGCAGGATGAATGTGCTACAGTAATAATTTGATACAATCAACCTAACATAGAGAAAAATCTCTAAGTGCTGTTCTCAGTATCTCAGTCCATTTTTACTGAAGAAATGTTGAGAATATACAGAGTCTCTGTCTAGAGTTTTTGGAGTGTTTCTAATAAAGAAATCCTTAGCACTGTAGGCTAAATGTTGGCTGAAGATTATAAGACCATGTTTCCTGTCTGGCTTCAAGCATAGCTTATACCTTATGGACCCTTGCTTTTTATACAAAAACATGTTAAAACATAGCTCTTGACCCAAAGCAATGTGCTATTCCTCGTAAAGAAAACAATATGGAACCTTAAAAAGATCCAAATCAGTGTAGAAGGAACAATACAATGTGTCCTCCTGTATGCAAACAACTCATCTACATATGGGCTGCTTCCACACCCTTATTTATTGGGGCCTGCTTCGCAATGCACTGTTCTCCTATGCAATGCATGGCAGGCACCTATTATTATTCACCTCTAAACTGGACTCTTTATTTATTATTTTTTTTTTCATTATTTATTATTCTTCCGTCTCCCTTAATGCGGCCCGAACCGTAGCGCGCACCCCCACAATATATATATCAGAACGTCCGGCTCGGTCCCGGGATGTGTGCTATTACTTTTATTGGCGTTTCAAGTTACCATGGCGACGTAATTAACGAAAAACCACCCCCGAAAATCCCATAGAAATGAATGGAGTCAGGGGAGGAAGGAATCCTCAAAATTCACAGATTTTGAGGCTCTGCTGTATCGCCATACTTTCACCTAGAAACAAAGTTTAACTTTCAGTTTGTAGATAAATCCGCCGGCTTTTCAGAAGTGAAAACGGTTTGTTGATAACTGCTACGGTTTCTCTAAAATTAGACTCCAAGCGCCACAAAGTTTGCGAGAAAATCCCACTCCTACAGTGGTGATGGCAGTTACTAGAGTGTGGAGAGCAGGATTTTTTTCCCGGAAAAATTATTTTTAACCGACCCTCACGGCCACATATTTCGCTTTAAAGTCACCATTTTTGGTCAGATTGTAGGGCCGGGCCTCTGCTTTCACACGATATCTTTAGAATTGCTCTAGGTCTCACGGTTTTCTGTCAAACCCTCCTTGATCGCCAAGAGTCAGAAGATTTCTGTAGGCCTTTTCCCATGTATTTCCAATGAGAGTTTGACCAGTAATCCATGAGAGACACCATTTCTTTCCATCCTCCTATTTTATACTGTGAATGACATAGAGCTATGAAAATCTCCATGATCGGGGACGAACGATGGCTGTCGCCCACAGTTAAAATATTTTTCAATTACCAGTTACGGTTTCCGAGATATTAGACTTTGTTCGGGAGCATGTTCAGGCATTTTTGTCTTTTTCTCCATTTTCCCTCTCTTTTCATCTAGTGTTGTGTCTTGACTATTATATTTTCAACAAAAAAGGATGAATATTATCGTTCCCCTGTCCGTTCTGATAAAAACGGTCCAAGAATGACGTCGATAGCCCCTACGGTTTCCAAGTTATGGTGGGTAGTTCGGGATTATGCGCCTCCATGTTAAAAGCCTAGGCCATGGGGAGACGATAGTGAGGTGCTGCGTGAGAAAGGGCAGGTGTCAAGTTACACTGACGCTCTTTGCTGATTGGCTGATTCATTCCTCACTGTTCTATTTATAGCTCTGTGTATCTCCTACTGTCTATGTCTGTATGTGATTCTGTCTTTCTTTCTGCCTCTATTCTCTCTGTGTCTCACACTCGGACACACACACACACATATACATGGATTATTATCTTATTGAGGACTTTGCATTGACTTCCATTGATTTTCATTCATTTCTATGGCTTAAACCTGACCCGACCCCTAACCCTTTGACCATCTTCATAGGAGGCAACTACATGGCGGCCATTTTGTGTGGGGTACTTAAACAGCATGTACTGCTGTTCCAACATCCAGACAACAGTGATTAACTCTAAAGGGCAATTTCTTTCATCAACCTACCATTGTTACTCATGATATTTTAAAGCTCACAATAGCATACACAATGATTTCAGAAGAGCAAGCAGGTTCTCTATAACTAATACAAAAAACACAGACCTGAAAGGACAACCATGCTGGATTTCCAAAATAAGACAAAACATGCTCTACAAAATAAAGGCCTTTACATTTTAAATAATAGATCATTGCAGGAATGGGCTTCACACTAATGTTGGAGCTCACCCAGTGTTGAAAATAGGACCATGTTGGCCTTTTAAAATAAACCTTACTGAAACTTTAAAAATAAAAGCCTGAATGTTTAATAATTACTAGTGACTTTTTGAGCTGGTAATGGCATACATAATGATTTTTAAATAGCAAACAGGTTCTATATAACTAATGGAACTAACCCAGACTTCAAGGGACAACCATGCTGGATTTTCAAAATAAGAGAAAATATCTCTACAAAATAAAAGCCTTTACATTTTAATTCATAGATCTGGTCCGAGAAGCACGCACCAAGAGGCAGGCCCCGTCTAAATTTCTTCCGAAATTTTCTAGTTTATATTATGTTTCCCTTTACATGTTGCTCAAAGTACAAACAGTGGGAACTGCTCCAATGGGATTAATTACATTTTCTAAGAAACATGACTAAAACATCTGGTATTGGAGGACTTCCTGACATGTCACCACATCTGTGTTTCCCTTTTCTCTAACGTCCACTTTTGTTCTAAGGGTCAAGCGAACCAGAAACCAGCAGTTGCATCATAACCAGTGCAGTAGTTGGCTCTTACCAACCTTCCCAACTTATGTAACTCAGCGTTAATGTAGAAACAGGATAGATTTCACTGTGGTTTGTCTTTTCAAAACAGAAGTGCACTTCCTTGAGAAAGTCCTCTTGTTAACCTCTTTGAATGTGGAGCAGCAACATTTAAAGACAGAAGGTGACACCTTCAAACGCATAGGGGGAGTACAGAGACACCCTCTTCCTCCTATTTATTGCAAGTGTCTACTGAGTTAAACGAAACAAGCTGCAAGGAAGTCCCTCCAGTTTTTATATCAGCTTCTGTTTTTACTTCCTCCATGTTCACAAAAAGGTGCTTAATTTCCCTTTTAGACATGCATGACTTCTTTTTGATATACCAGCATCCTGCACCATAAACAAATGATATGAAAATGGTACGTCATGGTCTGTTGGTAGATTTACCTTTGGTTTCAATTGTACTTTTTAGGGTCTCCCATTGGTTTAGATACTGTTGATATAGTTAGAAACTTTAGTTTTGTCAAATAACCTTTTGCATCAAGTGGTCGCATGGTGATTACAATATAACTTACAGCCATTCAGAGGAAGACCCTACATCTTTGTTACTTTTGCACCCTACAGTCAGTTGGTATTGGTATCCATAAGGTTTACTGAAAACCTAGATGCTGGAAAAGGATAGGTAACTGTAACAATATTCATGGATACATCTCTGCATCTTTAGCATTGTAACTCATGTTCAACAAGCTTTAAAGCTTGTAAAAAACTATGTGCCAATAAGCACTTATCAGTCGCATTCAATGTAAGAGACCATTTATTAACTGAAAATACATTTAAAGGCCACTTTGTTAGACACAGCTTGTTAGTATCAAGTTGGACCTTCTTTTTGCAACAGGAAACAACTGGAAACAACACTCTCCAATTATTTTTACCTCTGCCTTCCTCCCTCCCTGTTGGATGGAGTAAGGGGGATTCAGGTTTAGCCTAAACCGGCTCAGTTATGGTTGAGATGCAAACACACCCTCCATTTCTGCTACCTGTGCGACCCCTTCTCTTTTCCAATGGTTATAATCAGTCTGACAGAGAGAGGTACCCCCAATCTTTGTGGTTTTTAGTATAACAATGCCCACCAGTGGGCTCTACATGGACACACTTTATCAGTGTATTATTTTACTTAGTACCCCTACGCATAGCCCATTCTAAAATGGCCAAATTCTAACACTCAGTAGTTTAATCTAACCTCCCCAACAACCCTATACAATTCCAAACCCTTTGTGAAGTGCCTTGAGACGACATGTGTTGTGAATTGGCGTTATATGAATAAAACTGAATTGAATTGAATTGAATTTTGCCATCCGAACTGCCTTTGGCTTCCAGGAGGGCATGACTAAACTTTGTCTTGCCAACAAATTTTACCACATGAGCTGTGGGTATTTGCATCCGATGGCCTCTTAGCTACTCCTCAGATTATATTTTTCTTCTGCTTTACATTTATGTTGAACTATCACATAAAATCGCAACAAAATACCAGAAGTGTGTTCGGGTTCAAAAGCCCAATGTTTGTTTTTTTCCGGGGTATTGTATCTGTGCAGATGTTGACAGTGAATTTTTGCCTGGGGGAAAACAGATGTTATCAACAAGGTTGCTAAAACTGCTTTAAGGTCTGCTTTTATGGAAGAAAATGTTTAATTTTCTTCCACTCTTAATGATAGTCAATGCCAAGTGAGTTTTAACTTTTAGGTATTGTTTATTACAAGTCCGGTACGCCAGCATACTTCTGAGCGTGGGATCAAGGTTTATCCGACAGCCTGAGAATTCCATTCATGACCCAGCCTTCTCCGCTGCTGCACAAATGGGAGGGTCTGAACGGGTGGGTGTGCCCAGAAATGCGAAATTCTATTACTCTGCAAGTCTGTCAGACAGCTCAGTATGAATGGTGAAGCTGCAGCGGAACGGGTGGGCTAGCACAGCAGTTCAGAAGGTTAGGGAAAGATGGAACTGAGTGACAGAAAGCGCGCATATGGTTTGTTGGAGATCATGTTCAGAGGGATTTTCCTTCCGAGCTGCAGAAGTTTGAAAGTGAAAGAAAATGTGTCAGGTCATGTAAGTGCGCGCCTCGCAAATGCTGGTTGACAAAAAACAAAAAAAAAAATCCGAAAAAAAAGACGTGCAAAAGTTGCGCTTGACCGCCAGTGACTCGGGGTAAGTTTGTGAATTAAATTTTGTTCTATGATTTAAACGCATAAAAAGTTCAGATAAGTTCTCCACTTCACAGCTGTGCGGTCCCTTCAAAGCCCAAATGAGGAAGCAGCCTGTGCCTGTGACTTTGATGAAGGTGCATTCAGATACCCTGATTTTTTTGCAGCTTGACAGCAGTTTCAGCTTTTTTTTTGCTTCGTACTTTACACAGCAGAGATGAAGTTTAGAAAAGCTGTAAGGTTTTGGAGGCCAAGCACAGCGTCAATCATGAGTAATGGGCGGTTTGTATAGAGATAAAAGGAAGTGTGTGGTGTCAGTCAGACAGAGATAGTAAGCCGGTCTTCCTCTTCCTTTTTTATTTTTTAAAAAAGTTATTGAATGACTTGACTTGGGGCGATGGTATTTCTGCGTATACCTGCGTGTTGCAGCCAAGCACCTGTAAGTAATTTTAGTTGTATCCACAAACTTGAAAAAACTTGAGATGTAATTATATATATAATATATATATAATATATATATATATATATATATATATATGTCTATTTTGGTAGCTGAGCGTCACCTGGGAAAACTAGAAGAGGAACGCACAGGGCGTCGCCTAATCTATTAATCCATTCTCCGGCTGCCAGGGGTGGTGCGTTCACAGGATTCCGGAAACACTTTAAGTTTCCGTATGAGCCAGGATTTTCAGATACTTTTCATTGTGCAATCTTCAAATCTGTACTAAATGAAAGGGTGGCAACGAGAAAGCCTGCCTGTGACAGCACAGAAAAGCCAGTAGGGGTCCCATTTAGTGTTTGCCACAAGTCATCTAGAGCACACAGCAAACATGAGTCAACAAGATGAGACCAAAACAGAACTTTTTGACCTATATGCAAAACGCTATGGGTAGAGGAAAACTAACATTACACATGATAGCAGCATCATGCTGTGGGGATGCTTTTTTTTACTAGTTCTCTAGGGCTTTTTCTGGGGAGGAAGAGTGAAAAATGTTTTTGATTTATTTATTTTTTTCAGTGTCATATTTCTGTCATATCAGTTTAAACTCATTTGCAGCTCATATTTTCTGTAAACTGTATTAGATTTTAAATCACTGATGTCTACTCAGCCATCTGCGGAGAAGGTGGGGAATAAGTTCAATGTAATTTTATTTAGGGTTTTAAACTTTTTATGTTAGAATGTTTTGTACCGTTTGGGATCTATGGTACAGAAAAAATAGAATCACAATCTCCATGGATCGTTTACAGATGTTTACAGATGTTAAGTTACAGATGTTAAGACATGGGGCTTGCTGCTGCTGCACGTTTGGTCAAAATTATACCTCTGCTCTACTGTCTGATTGACACTGAAGCCTACGCGATGTAAATTTCACCATCTGTACCTGCCAGCTAGGGTGCGCCAGTATTCTCCAGAGATGTATGTATGCAGACCAGATTTTTTTAACAGACTTACTGTGTGCATCATCCGCAACGATGAAACCGCACCCGTTGCAAGCAGACAATGAAAAACAACATAAACGGCTGGTTTTAAGAAATACAGTGTGGGGAAATTCATGTTTTCCTTATTTGATCAATGGGATCAGCAGAGTCAAAAATAGTTTGACTAACAGCTTGTGCTTGTTGGTGAGGTCCAAGAGGGTCGGGTTTATGGACGATAAGTGCTTTTTCATGCAGGCTTTATATCTTAAAAAATCTGTGAAAGTAAGAAACTTCCTTTTACTTTGAAGTGATATTAATTCTGTTTCAGAGTGTAAATGATATGAAAAATGTTATGGCTCCAGAATACTGAAGTTCCTTCCCCTCTCTTCGCACTTTGAAAGTGAGAAAACAAGAAGTCTGCACCTCTGAAATCCCTGTTTAATTTGTTACTGTCACATCTTTCTGTGGAGTTTGTAGTGACTCTGTATACGTTATAAAGGGATGATGGTGGCTCAGGTGGTAGGGGTTCGTCTCGTAACCTGTGGGTTGCCGGTATAAACCCTGCTCCATCCGTCTCAGTTGTTGTGTCCTTTGGCAAGACATTTCACCCGCCTTGTCTGCTGATGGTGGTTAGAGGACTCGATTGTATAGCAGCCCAGATCCTGTCAGTCTGCCCCATGGCAGCTGTGGCCACAGTGTAGCTTACCACTATCAGTGTGTGAATGGATTGTAATGTAAAGCGTTTTGGGGTCTTCAGACTAGATAAAGGGTTAGGGTTAGCTATACAAAAAGTCATACAATAAGCACCATTTGCCATTTTACCATAAAGTCTAGTCGCTGTGACAAAATGACTGCAAATTGTTATACTGCTCAAAAATCGCAGGTTCTATTTTCATGACACACAGTGGCTGAACAAGACGATGGCCAACACACTCAATTGGAAAAGTTTTTTTAGTTTCATGTGTGATTCATTTTTTTTCCTAATAGGAGTACTGCAATGATATCAAATTAAAGAGACATGCATCATTTGTTGGCTAAAAAAATAATCCTTCTTCCCCCCATTTCACTTTTCTTTCACATCGATTTGCTATTATCAACAGTATTTGAAGTCATCTGTTGACTTTAAAAGGTGTTTTCTCTTTATTCCTCAACAGTTTTTTTTTTTTCCTATTTTCACTTTCTAAGAAAAGATCTAGTTTGGTTTTCTTTCATGCAAAACTCAAAGATTTAAAAAAGGGTCTGGTGTTTTTGCTCAACTTTATTTTAACTTCCTTTTTCTTTTCCCTTTGCCGCCAACCGACTTATCTGCTCACCCCCACTGAACATGTACATTAACCCTGCCTGGTGGTGTAAAGTGTGTGTGAGAGTTTCATAATGAGTGACATGGGGATTCCCTGTCCTTGTTTCCTTCATTCATGTGGCTGGAGTCTGAGGTGGTGCAGAACTGTCAACCCGGATGTGAGCTGAATATTGAGTGTGTTTAAAGGAGAGAGGAAGAGAAACTATGTGAGAGTGAGCACGCCTGTGTGTGTGCATGTGTGCATGAGAGAGGACAGGGCACAAAGTCAGGGAATGTGTTTGCATATTTTATTGGTATAACATTTATTCAAACAGGCATGTACTTCACGAAACATGGCATAGAACCCATTTTGTTCTGTTCCATGTTTCTATCTTATAAAGAGACTTTTTTTTTCTGCTTGATTCACTGTCTAGTAACGTTTGCAGAACAAACTTCCTCTTGTCACTTGAGCCATTTTGCGTCCCCAGCAGCTATACTGGATGCTTAGCAGAAGAAAATGACAAGACAGTTTTGTTGTTAACAGATGCCATATTATATATGCCTCAGTAACAAGATCTCATATTATATAAAAAGTATTTTTAATATAGGTTCAGGTAAGGCTGATAAGCTGCACAGCTGTGCCTTATTTGTTTGTATGGTAGCATTATAGGGTTGTTCAGGATTTTTGAGGTTCTGTTAGTAGGTTATAAGCAGTTAATAACTATTTTCTTCATTTACTACACAGCTATAGCAAGCTATGCAAGTAGTAAAGTAGTTGAAGCCACCTTAAACAACTTCAGTCTCAAAAATGTCACACTTGTTTATGCCAATAATATTTTGTCTATTTTTGTGTTTATCTTTAAACACTAGTCATGTTTCACATGAGACAAAAGGTATTTAGACAGGAAATGGAGATGGTGCACCCCCAATGAACTTTCTGTGTAAAATTAGTTCTGTGAACAGAAGCTATTTGGTCGAAGTAACTGATACAGAGGTATGCATAACAAGCAAAAATATTACAGTGGTGTAAGTGAATGTTATCTTATTGATTTCTGCACTTCTGTATTTTTTTGTTGTTGGAAATGCTTTAAATGTATGTGTTTCTCACAGGAAGATTACTGGTGGCGCACCACCTCCGACCTTCATTTCCCGTGTAAATAATTATCAGCTTCTGCATAAATACTCTTTTATTGCAAACCTGAGGGTGTTAAAAGGATAAAAAATGTTTTATCTTAAACTGTCACAACATTTTTAAGGTGGTAGAAGTCTGCTTTGGTCTTGGCCCCTCTCGGAGTAGCTGTTAGCTTCAACCTCTTGGACCACCTAATCTGGATTTATCCTAAATCAAGAAATCCTGAGAGTTATTTACTGCACTTAGGATATTAAATGCTTAGATCCTTTTAACAGGCCCTCACTTTAAAACTCCTGACTTTCAGTGCCTTACTTTAAACAAAAGACAGTTTTTTTCATTTATTTTTCTCATTTTACTTTAAGCTTAAAACAAGAGCATGAAGTGCTACATGTAATGGTATTCTGTTCTAATTAGCTGTCCTATTAGAGTGTAACACAAAACAAACTGCAGGCACTATAAAAGTGAGGCAACATTAGACTGCCACATTACATAGTCCACATATTGCAGTACTTTTATATTGGGCCTCATCCAAATATCCTACTTCAGAAAATATTCAAGTAGATACTCGGGTTTTAAAGAAACTCTCCTTGTTGTTGCAGAAAACCTGTTGTGATTCCAAAATAAGTTACAGAAATTGATGAATTTTTGGAGTTCTTTTTCCAAGGCTGGCTTAGGTTTGACATAGTTTATTTAGGATTTGGATCACACTGCTGTAGTGTGCCACCCAGTGGTTTCTTAGTGTAACACATTATTCTTTAAGCAACATCTTGTTCTGAACTTACTAGCAGAAAGACCTCTATCAGTCTTAGCAACAAACAATTGCTGTGGTAAAATGTTCATCAGTGTAAGAAGAAAAGCGCCCCCCATGTTCTTATTATTTCTAATATCCTGTTTTAGATCTGGTATTTGTTAGCATTGGTAGGTATTTAAGGTTTTGCATATGAAAGCCGATAGGCTAAGCATCCACCATTTATATTCACACACCTCCTTACATTCTCTATGCCTAAAATCCCACAAAATTTAGTTGTGGAATTTGTCCTGCAGTTTGAGCTTTTTAGGAATTCACAGTGTTGTTGAAGTCCCTGCTTTGGTTGCAGCAAAAAAATACCATTTCTCGTTTATATATTTTGCATGTCTTTGGTGTTGTGAGTTGGAAAGCATGGAAATGAAGTCAAAACCGGAACCGACTGATTACAGGTTGCTTTGTGTGTGCTTCGCCTAATCATTGGCAAATTAGGGGATATGTGCATACAAGATGTTGCTACAGAAATGCAGGCTGAATTTAAATAAAACCGATTGCCAAAGTTGTGAAGGTCACTTAAAGTTCGGCTTCATCTGTCACAGACAGGTGGGGCTCAGCTGAATTTATCATCTGTTGTCTTTGCAGATTTTACTTCAAATTGAAAAAGCATGAAAAGATTGGAAAATTATTATTAAGGTGCAATGTAAAGCAAACTATAAAGGCTTTTAAGAATAAAGTAGTAACATAGCCAAACCCATTCGGAGAGTTTGATGCACTGTGTCGTTTGGCAGAAAATGAATGACAATAGTGTATTGTTTTCACAAAAAATCCCAATTCTAACCACAATAGGTATTTTTCTCTCCCGATAGCGACGAACGATATGATAATTTCCCATCTCTTGTTGAAAATCTTATCACAGAAGAATATCACACTTCAAGAAAACAAAACTGGAAACAAATTAGCCCTTATTTTATCGCTTACACCTTTTAAGCTTTTGACTAGATGAGCCATGATGAACCTGCTCTTCGGCGGTTGACAGACATTGTAGAAAAACTAGGTCATGTCTAATTGCTTTCCACATTGTTTCAACATGACATTACTCAAATTTTGTACAGGTGAACAGGCGGTTTTTTAAGTAAATGCTTGAATTTATGCGAAAAGTGCTCAAATTTCTATTGGCAACTGAAAGTGAGAGACCATTTTACTGCATAGGGGCCTGTAAATTAAAGAGAATATAACAACCTATAATACACTTTGATCTGCACACACAGATCCAAATGTAACAAATGCAAATTGTCTGGCTGATAACAAAGCTGTATGAATGGATGTACTGGGCTACAGAGCAGGAAGGAAGCATAATATATTATGCCTTGCTCAGTCATAGATTTAAAACTTCAAACAAAGCAAACCTGAATTACTAGTTCAGAGGAAAATAAATTAAAATGTTATAAATGGTGTGACTACCAGGTTTGTATCTTGTAGTGTTCATGGTCCAGTAAAGCTGTAAAATAATGTGTGCTAAGCTTATCAGTGCACCACAGGTGATGTTGGTTGGATACATTTGTGCTAAAACAAAAGAAATAAAGAATTTCACAAAAAGAAAACTTTGCAATAATTTGGTTATGCACGTTATTGGAAATCATGCAGCGATGAAGATGAACTCTACTGTAGTCTTAACACTGCTGAACTAGGGCTCTCACAGAATTTTGACTTTTACCTTAAATGACTTATCAGCTGTAGACGGATCCCTTTTCTGATCATGCTGTCAACACGTTTTTAGCAGTAACTTCTGCTATGAGGCAAATGTGGAGTAACCATTATTTGCAAAAATGCAAATAACAAGTGGTTCATTCAAATGAAAGTAAACCTTATGTCGTATGTTGCATTGAAAAAAAAATCAGCCTTTGCATCAGCTACTGCACAGAAACCAAAACTTTTCTGTTTGCTAATCATTGGCTTCAACTTTGTCTCTAAATATGCAGTCTCGTTTTCCAGATTAAAAATTAATTAAAGAGGGAATTGTGATGCAACACAGATCATTTTACTAACTGCAAATAAATTTGTCTTTAAACAAATTAGTTGTCCCTGTATGGTTTATGTTATACTGGCAATGAGGAACTTTACTTGCATTATCTACAAATAAGCAATGTTGACACTTGCAGCTGTACCTCCATTTTCATGTTCTCTTTTCTGTCAAAGTTGTGTCTTGTTTCCCTCAAACGAAAAGTTTCAGGTTCTGTGAAAATGATTTTTTGCTTCTGCTAGAACGGCATATTTCAGCTTTGTTTCTGTCTTCTTCAACTAAAACCTCGATCTATTTATTCTGGTTTATAGAAAAAAAGCCTGGGATCACAGGGGCGACTACTGGCCTATCATCACAACAGTCAAGTTAAAATTAAAATATGCTCCCTTTCGACTTTCGACTGTAAGGAAATATCTTATACAAACTATTGTGACTTTTTAGTGTTTTAAAATGTAGTTAAAAACAAGTTCAGATGATGCATAAGTTGACATTGAAATTCTTAGCTGTTGACCGATAAGGTGTTTCACTGCTACACTGCTTTTTTGTCCCTGAGGATTAGCTTATCAACTGAATGTATTAGTATCCGTTACTTGGCTAGTCTCTTACAGTCAAATACTTAACTAACAATCATCAGTATATTTGCTTACAAATTTTTATTTGTCATGTAGTTGTTAATAATTGAGCATTTCTAAAGCATTTTTTTGTTATACCAGCTCTGTTTGCAAGATCATTTATTTTGCACAGCTGTTAGCATAAGAGTAGCACTTCCTCTTGCATGCAACACCAAGTTATATTGTGAGAAAGCTATTTTAACTTAAAAAAGAGAGCTATCTTCAAAATCTCATCTTTTCAGGAACTCAGAATGGTGGCCTTATTTGTAGCTTGACGGGTGACTGATTAGCTTCCAAGCATGAGAATCTAGATGTTTTCTCATAAAACAGATCAAGAAAACCACAAAATGTGTTTCGCATGACATAAAATTGCTTTAGCAGCTATTTTGCATATTAGACAGTAGAACTATTATCACTACTGACTTGTGGAGATCATGATATAGGCTTGAGGGTGAAGATGCAGAAGTGAATAGGTGCTGTAAGCATTGGGTCTTTCTGTGTAGTTGGTTGAAATCAATGTACATTCTGTGTATTAGGTAGCTTTCTTCTATTCACTTCTATGTAAAAAGTTAACATTAGACAAAAAAATAGCTTATTAAGGCAGATATGAAAAATGTGTGTACACTAGTTGTGGTTTCAGTGTCATCTTTTTCTCAGAAAGATTTGGCCACATGTTTATGTGACTGACATCACCTTTTGGTATGCATTATAGCATACAAAAAGCTATGACACATAAAGGGGCCTCTGATAGTATTCAGGCTTTATTTAATGGAAGCATTCTAAAGTTCGTGATTGTCTTATAAGGTTTTTCTCAAAAGGCATAATGTGTTCGTTGCATTTAACTTGTGGTGGTGACAATCAAGCCTTGTGTTGGAGCCAGTTAGAGGACCTGCAGTGCCTAAGCAATATCAAGAGGATAAATTATCATGTTTTCAACGGCTCTGTTTGATTTCAGTACTTGAACTCTAAAACAAAACTTGCAAAAGCTTATATAGTTCAGTCACACCTATACCCACACCCAGGTCTGCTGCAAATATTATGCGACCACTAGATTACAGTTGAAGTCACTGGTTTCCAGTAAGATGTTGCCACAGCATATGCCTGGGAAACATGGAGGATGTAAGACAGTTCTCATGTGGATGCCATTTAAGGGGTTAACTGTTTCACAGTCTGAATTAGGCAACTAACGGCTGCCACAAGCTCACCATACAATACTACTGTGGTGTTCTTAGTCAGCGCTACTGGTTTCCAGTAAAGAACTGCACCCGTTGGCTTCACAACAGAGGAAGTGGTGGTGGTGGAGCTCGAAACTCTGTTCATAAAAAGAAAAGAGGTTTCATCTGTCAATTGCTTACCTTTTCAGGCAAAAAGCATCTCCCTCTTTTCTCATGCATTCTCATTTGTATTTTTTTGCAATGGAGCTGATGCTAGAAGGATTACCTGTTAGTATAATGTTGAAGAAAGGTTAAAAGGTCAAGGGAATACCATGTTTCACTAAAACTACAGAAATTGTTCTTTTTCTGCAGCTTTAGCTACTGGCTAACCTTCTCACGTAGTTTTTATAGAACATTTTAAAAGTAGAACTTGCATATGTGACAAATATCTGTCAGAGATATGCTTAAACTTAGGATCTGAGAGAAAAAATTGGAGCAAAATCTATTAGTTTTTATATTTGCATTCACCAAACGTCCCATAAAATGATTTATATTGCCATCTAGTGGAATAGCTCATTCATTACATATAATGGAAGCAAACATCTGCTTAAAATTCAATTCAATTCACTTTATTTATATAGTGCCAATTCACAACGCATGTCGTCTCAAGGCACTTCACAAAAGTCAGATACATACATTCCAATTAGTCCTAACCATTGAACAGTGCAGTCAGATTCAGTTATTTATTCAAAATGGATAAAACGTTTTTCTATCTAAGGAAACCCAGCAGATTGCATCCAGTCAGTGACTTGCAGCATTCACTCCTCCTGGATGAGCATGTAGAGACAGTGGACAGTCACTGGCATTGACTTTGCAGCAATCCCTCATACTGAGCATGGATGTAGTGACAGTGGAGAGGAAATACTCCCTTGTATCTGCACGTTGTTTACTGCACCAAAAGAACTATAATTATATTTATTTAGGTAAAATTGGTTGATATGGGGAGCAGACCATTGACCATGTAAGTAGCTGACTGTTAAAAAAGAATGAATGCAAAGGAAATATCAGCAAGCTGCAGTGTTATGCAATTTTTGTCATAGTTGTACAGACTATAGTCTAAAGGAGAGAGGGTTTGCTGTTAATATGACATGTTCAAAACTGTGACTTGGATGCTGTTTCTTAGTTGTGAAGATTTATCTGCTTTCACTTTCCCTTTATAGCAGACAGTAACTTCTGTTCTGCTGCTTGTCAATATTTCTTGACAGATTATCACAAATTGAAACCAAATTGTAGATAAACCTCGAAATGAACAATGGAAATTCCTGAGATTGAAAGTTTCCCATCAAGACCTTATTAGTTTAGATCCAGAGCTGTTACTACTCTCTGTCTCCACCTACTGTCTGAGTTGGAGAGCTGCTGATCTACTTGACATCCTTCACTGTTCTCTAAATGTAGAAAGTTGGTGCTTTTAAATATGGAGAGCCGTTTTATTCAAAATTAAATAAATAAATAAATACTGCTATTGATAAATTATTAATAAATATCCCCATGAAATAAAACAAAATAATTATGTTAAAATAAATGTTCATCTTATTTTATTTAATTCATTTCAAGATTTATTTAATTTACTTAAAGATTTATTTAATTTACTTAAAGATTGATTGATTGATTTATTTATTTTATAAAGCAGTTTTAATTTGTGACACTTTTATTTTGTAAAGCTACTTTACGTATTTCAGTGACTTTTACTTTTTAACCCCGTTTTTCATTTTAAGCTCTTTTTATTTCATGTTCTGGCACCTTCTGGCATCCCCTGGCTCCATCCGGCATGCTGTCTTCTGGCAGGCAGCGGCATGCTTCTGCCGGCCACAGCCACGAACTGAGCTCGGCCCTGCTGTCCCAGCCCACCCCACAGATAAATCTCCGCCCCCTCATTTGAATATAAGAACATGAAATAAAAAGAGCTTAAAATGAAAAACGGGGTTAAAAAGTAAAAGTAACTGAAATATGTAAAGTAGCTTTACAAAATAAACGTTTCACAAAATAAAACTGCCTTATAAAATAAATAAATAAACAAATCAATCTTTAAGTAAATTAAATTATTTATTAATAATTTATCAATAGCAGTATTTATTTATTTATATTAATTTTGAATAAAACGGCTCTCCATATTTAAAGCTATACTGTCAGGATTTGGAAATAATACATGGTTTAATAGACTTCATACCTGTTTTTAGAATTTTATATCTAGAACAACAGCTCTTAAATGGAAATGCTAAATCAAAGTTTTTGCCTGCTAGAAATGTGACCATCATTGGCTCAGCTCTTTCTTCTATTAATGTACTTCTCTGCTCTTAGCTTTAATTTACTTTAAGAACCTTTACTTTATTTAGAAAACGACCTGGATTACCAAAGCTCTCTACATATCTACCTCCAGCATATAAAAACATCACGGTATTCAATCTTGATCAGTACTGCTAGGTTGGACAATGTCCCATGCATAACAACATTTTAAGAAATTCAACCACCGGGTTGTACCCATGTTTCACTTCAGAACTTCCTTAATTCTTCAGTTCTTCCAAGGTGCTCTTCTGGATTGAGATCTGGTGACTGTGGCTGATATTGGAGTGAAATCATTGCCATGTTCAAGGAGTCACTTGTGTGGATTTGAGCCTCATGCCTTGGTACATTATGCTGCTACATCAGAAGATCGGTACACTGTGGTTATAAAAGGATGGACATGGGCAGCAACAGTACACAGGTAGGCTATTTTCTTAAGCATTGCTGATTCGGCGCTACAGGGCACAAAGTGTGCCAAGAAAATACAATGTTTCCCACATAATTACACTACCTCCAGCAGCCTGGATGAATCCACACATTCATGATGTTTGCCAGACTAATTACATAAAAGCCTATCTAAATGAGAATGTCTTCAGATGTTTTTTAAAACAAGTCAGTAGATACTGTCAAGCACAGAGTGGAAGGGATAAAAGGAAAGTGTGCTGTGAATGTGACTCCTCTTTAAGGCCAGAAGAGGGCAGCGTTTCCCAAATCCTCCAATCCGAGTGGACTTTGCCTTCCAGCGCACAATAATTGAATTTTGTCTTTGTTGTTTTGCTCCACCATCCTTTAAATAGACGATCATTTAAAACTCCGCCCCTTGGGAATTTCAGATATTGATTGGTTGGTGGGTCTCAGCTCGGCTGGCATTATTGATTGAAATCTTTTAAAAATGCAATAGAGGGGAGCAGTGGGAATGAGACAGATTTTGGTTCACACAGCAGATCAGCCCAGTGAGGGCAGCTGTGGCAATATATTAGTCTAATGTGTGTGTGTGTGTGTGTGTGGTGTGTGTGTGTGTTGTGTGTGTGTGTGTGTGTGTGTGTGTGTGTAAAACCATTACAGTGATTACTGATTGAATTGCATTGTATTTAACCACTTCAGACCTGACAAAGAGGCGACTGCAGGTGTTTAGTTTTATTACCTTTTATTAATACTATCACCAAAAATGTTTTTTACATACGTCAGTCTCTCACACTATGCATTCGGAAGGCCTTTACCTTTTACTCGTCATGTCAGTTTTAAATGGATTCCTCTGGTGGTTCAGTTTGCAAGTGTATTAAAACGACCAGGGCCTCAAAACAACATATTGACTACAGATGTGATAATTCCCAAATCTTTCTATGTTTTTACTTCTGTTGTAATTATCTGGAACACCTAAACTCGCTAAAACTTGCTCTGTGTGCGTTTCTTTAATGTTCAGAGCACTGAAGACCTTAAAGCAAGTTTTTGATTTGAATATAAGAATATTTCTATGATGAAGACACAAACAAAGGGGCTTCGACTTAAATTTGTTTTCATGATTGATTGTTTCTATGAACTATTATATATATTCAACAAAATTTGAATTTTTATTTTACATTGTGTATGTTTCACACATATTTAGGTAAATCAGGAATCCTTCCTGTTTCCTTTAGCTGCAAGAGTTAAATCTGCTGCCTTTGCTCACTTAAAATACACAAAAGCTCAATTAGCCAGAATATCCCTTTAATCGTTTTTGTGCATCGAGTCTATGTTTAAGCAGAGGTAACACTCAGAACACAAAATTGAAGCCAAATGGAAGCCATTGCTTCAACCATGGACATTGCTGTATGCAAGTTGATACACCCCTAGAACTTTTTAACATTTTGTGACATTACAAACACAAAGTTCATTTGGGCTTTCTGTGACAGAATAACATAAACTAGCGCATGACTGTAAGGTGGAAAAAAGATTATATATGGTTTTCAAACTTTTTTTACCAATAACCTGAAAAGTTTGCCATGCAGTTTTATTCAACCCCTTTTAATGGGATTCTCCTAAATAAAATCCAGTGTGACCAAATGCCTTTAGAAGTTGCCTAGTAAAATAAATAAGACTTGACCTATTTGTCATTTAATTCCTGTATAAATGCCTCCGTTCTGTGAAGCACTTCTGTGATTTGTTAGAGAACATGAATTAACAAACAGGATTATGACAGCCAAGAAACACAGCAGACAGGTCAGGGAAAAAGTTGTTTAAACCAGGGTAAAGTTTTACGGAATATTCAGCATGGCCATCCACCTTAACTGACACAATGGGCAAGGAGAACATTAATCAGGGAAGCAGCAAAAAGGCCCTTGGTATCTTTGGAGGAGCTGCAACGTGTTTATGTGGGAGAATCTGTTGACATGACACCAAGAGTTGTAAGACGAAAGACACTGTTGAGGGAGAGCTGTAAAAAGTTCTCTTTGCAGTTTGCCACAGGCCATGTTCTTGGTTTACATGCACAACATGGCACGTCACCCTGAACAGGCCACCCCTGATGTAAAATGAGGTGTCAAGATTATGCTGTGGAGAAGGTTTTTTATTTTTTATTTTACAAGGAACGGGGGAGGGGGTTAGAGTTCATGGGAAGATAGATGAAGCTAGATATGATGCTGTAGACAGGGGTGGAGGTTCACCCTCCTGCAGGACAACAACCGTAAACAGGCAACCAGAGCTTTGGCTGGAATCAAAGCATATTCAAGTGTTAGAATGGCCCTGTCAATTTGACTGAGTTTTTGAGCTATTTTTTATAAGAAGAATGGACACCATTTCACTCTGGTAGAGACTTAAGACTTGAATAAGACTTGCAGCTGTAATTGCAAGGACAGGTGGTGTTACAAAATATTTCCTCCAGGGGCCTTAAAACCAATGCACATCACATGTTTCAGGTTTTTATTTGTAGCAAAATTTGAAAGCCATGTCCCATTTTCTTTCTATTTCCCCATTAATGAGCAGTTGGTCTCGCACATAAAATCCCAATAAAATGCATTAATTTGTGGTTCAATTGCACGGGTTTCTCTTGAATCTTTTGTTTATTTCTACAGTTCTAAAGCATGTAGGTGAGGTTAATCATAAACCTAAAACGTTTATTAGGTGTGAATGTGAGCATTTCTGGTTGTTTGTATCATATGTGCTGGGGGTACCCCACTGATTGCTGGAGAGAGGCACCATGCCCCTGCAGCCCTGCAAAGGTTACTTTAATTGAGAAATTGAATGCATAAATAAAAAAGAAAGCAGATTTTTCAAATTTCATTCTAAATATTACACTGCTTTGACATATCTCAATAGGTCACATATATTTATGCGCTTATCTACGGCAGTCATTAGGATCTGTAGTTACTTAGGTGTTCAATCTCAAGGAATTAGGACACTGCAATAAATTCAAGTATTTCTTGAATTACCTTAAACAGTCATCAACTTGACACACAGGGTATAAACATTTTCTGCTGTTCAGCTGTCTTTCCAAATGACTGATTTTAAATGAATTCTGTCTGAAGCGGTCCACATCAGAGAGAGCTTATGCAAGCAAAACAGCTGCGCTTTCCATTTTTACCTCCTACACCACGGCAGAGTTTGCATTTGCTTTTTCTCTTGGTCTGACTGGATGGCGACTGTGAGATGCTGCCTGAGTGAAAGTTAAATTTTGGAGACAAATGTCAAAGTCAGTCAGACACGGTGACCTGCAAACTTCAGCTTTTATTTGTTTCTAATCAGAAAGTGGAACTCTGTGGCCTTCTCCTGCCGCCCGGCCTGGACGGCTGTGCAATGAGAAATGCATGTGTGATGACTTTTTGGGAGACTACTTGTTGTAGGGCGTTATCCTTCCAGCTGGAACTGTAAGGTTTACATTTAGGCTTTCTTTTTCTTTTCTGATTCTGCCTTTTAAAAAAATGTAAACAACTAAGCGATTAAGATGTGTAACTCCATTGACAGGTTTATAAAACTGAGTACATGAGACATGGATCCAGTACAGGTTTTAAGAAGCTGTTGTTTCAAAACAGCTAAAATGTTTCGTCATACGGTGTAAAGTTATTTTTATGAGATGCCAGACAGAATTCCAGAGTGACTGGAGTTTTCTCCAGCTGCATGGAGCATAGAATAACACAAAGCAGACCCCTAACTGTTGCCGCACACTTCTTGTCAGCTGGCCTAAAGAAGACTTTTCCCTTGCTTGTAAAAAGGTATTGAAGACTGCAACTAAATTGAGCAGATCTTCAACATTTTTGCTTAAGTCTGTTTATCAAAATCAAAAGAACTTAAACTAAATAACATTAATTTAGACTTCTTGGTTCATTACTTAATTATTAAATGACTAAACTGTAGCCAGTTAAGTTTACTATGGTCTGTATGTCTGACAAGGCAGTTCCCTGGTGGTCTGACCCAAACATCATTCATCATGGAACACACACACTAGCCCTTAGTCCCCCAGACCACACACAGCACAGTCTCCTCTATGGTGGAAAGACAAGCACACACGCACATTCACAAATGTATCAAAATACAATTTCACTTCCTGAACGTGCACATAAAAGATGCTGGATTTGGGGCCAATACTGTAAACTTTCTAAGAGACAAATAACCCAGTGTTCCCAAGGAAGCGCGTCTTACTGCCCCCCCCTCCCCCACCCTCACCACCCATTTCCTTCTGTCAGTCCTTGTGTCTGGCTAATCAGAGACACAATAACATCTCTGTGAAACACCTTCATGGGAATTAAGTGTTGAGACTCCACAGGAGGTGAGTCAGATCCTCTCCTGGCTTAGTCACGATGCCTCTGTCCGTAGTCTCCCAGGCTCCCAGGAACATAGGAGGACAAGGCAGCTGCAGGGACGGAGGAAGGGGGAGATGAAAGACGAACCCTTTTGGAAGCAAAAATAGTACTGAAATTGCCCCAATCAGAAATGCGATTTGGCTTGTTTCTGTTTGTAAAATAAATCACAGAGGTAACTTCATAAACTCTGTCTAAGCTGGCAAATGTGCCTTACTAAATGGCTGTTGATATAATTCAGTTTATAGTGGTAAAGTTGCTGACAAAATTAAGTATAAAGCAATTAACTAGTCATCTACTAGCTACTGGATGGCATCTGTTGTCCCTCTAAATGTGCTCAGGCACGTAGACACATTTCTTGTGACATGAACTAAAAACAATTTCAGTAAATGGATGTGTGGGTGTCTATTCCCACTTGTAAAATCTCAGAATTGTTCTGCTGGAAAGTGTTTCCATTGATAAACACCAGACAAAATTGTTCCACTTGTGTTAACCTAAAAGCAGCAGTAAGTTAGAAGAAGAGGGTTGATCTGAGGGCATGGAAAGACTTCGATGGGGAGACAATATGATGAAAAGAGTATGTTAAAATAAAAAATGATTATCAATATATACGCACATTTATATATTTATATATATATATACGCACATTTCTATACTTATATATAGTTTATATATACATAAATACACACTCACCGGCCACTTTATTAGGTACACCTGTCCAACTGCTCGTTAACGCAGATTTCTAATTTTCCAATCACATGGCAGCAACTCAATGCATTTAGCCATGTAGACATGGTCAAGACGATCTGCTGCAGTTCAAACCGAGCATCAGAATGGAGAAGAAAGGTGATTTAAGTGACTTTGAACGTGGCATGGTTGTTGGTGCCAGATGGGCTTGTCTGCGTATTTCAGAATCTGCTGATCTACTGGGATTACCATCTAGGTAATCCCATCTCTACCATCTCCACAGTTTACAAAGAATGCTCTGAAAAATAGAAAATATCCAGTGAGCGGCAGTTCTGTGGGCACAAATGCCTTGTTGATGCCAGAGGTCAGAGGAGAATAGCCAGACTGGTTTGAGCTGATAGAAAGGCAACAGTAACTCAAATAACCACTCGTTACAACCAAGGCAAGCAGAAGAGCATCTCTGAACGCACAACACGTCGAACCTTGAGGCGGATGGGCTACAGCAGCAGAAGACCACACCGGGTGCCACTCCTGTCAGCTAAGAACAGGAAACCGAGGCTACAATTCGCACAGGCTCACCAAAATTGGACAATAGAAGATAGGAAAAAAGGTTCTATGATGGGTCTCGATTTCTGCTGCGACATTCGGATGGTAGGGTCAGTATTTGGCGTCAGCAACATGAAAGCATGGATCCATCCTGCCTTGTATCAACTGTTCAGGCTGGTGGTGGTGTAATGGTGTGGGGGGATATTTTCTTGGCACACTTTGGGCCCCTTAGTACCAACTGAGCATCGTGTCAACGCCACAGCCTACCTGAGTATTGTTGCTAACCATGTTCATGCCTTTATGACCACAGTGTACCCATCTTCTGATGGTTACTTCCAGCAGGATAACGCACCATGTCATAAAGCACGAATTATCTCGGACTGGTTTCTTGAACATGACAATGAGTTTACTGTACTCAAATGGCCCCGACAGTCACCAGATGTCCATCCCATAGAGCACCTTTGGGATGTGGTGGAACGGGAGATTCGCATCATGGATGTGCAGCCGACAAATTTGCAGCATCTGTGTGAAGCTATCACGTCGATATGGACCAAACTCTCTGAGGAATGTTTCCAGTACCTTGTTGAATCTATGCCACCATCTAGTCCTCAAGGGCCGGTGTGATGCAACTTTAGATGTATCCCTTCTCCAACACAACTGAATCAAAACAATGGCTTGTTACCAGGCCTCTGCAGAGCTAAATTACATGCTAATTTGGGAATTCAATAATTTGATATGGGTGTGTTGGAGAAGGGGTGAATCTAAAAGTTGCATGATAGTAGCTCTCAAAGATCGAACTTGGCTTGCCAGGCCCCACATACAGTGAGTCTGTGTGTTAAAAAGTGGGTAACAAAACCTCGGCCCTAGGGTTGGTTAGTTATGAGTCAAATTACAGTTTATTTAGTTATATAAATACAAATTTTTTCTGTCTGTCTGGATTTTTGGAATGATTGATTGGCATGCAGGTGCTTCTTAAATGGGAATATATTTTCCAAGAGCTGCACAAAATTGAACTGCAGTGATCTTTGCAGTTTCAATGAATGCAATAGTGCAACCCCAAAGGACTGTTTATATGCATCATTTGATTGGCAATTATATTTTAGGTGCTATGCATTTAAACTGCACTTCCCAATAATACATTTTCGCAGAGAGGGGGGTTATTGTGATGATGGAAAAGATAGAAGAGCGTGCTCAAGATGTGGGCTAATAATATCACAACATCATGTTTTCCCAATATCATCCAGCCCTGGATGCTATCTCGCAATCTGAAATATACTTTTTCTGTACTACTACAATATATCTAAAGATACAGTGTGAAGTAACATTCAATTACCTGTTGCCTGTTGTGAATGTTGGATGTTTTCAGAGCTGCCATCTTTCTTTACAGCCTCTCACAGTAAAGTATTTTTACGTACTGTACATCATACATATATTTTTTCTGTAAACTGGTCCTACTGTTGGGGTTTTTGTGTTTTGTTTTATTGTTTGGTTTCTTGACAGCTGCCATCCTAAATGTTTGTGACCTTTTATCATAAAACCTATCTTTCATGCCACTTGTTTTCTAACCCTGTCTCTCTCTCTCTCACTCTCTCTCTTTCTCTCTCGTTCTCTTTACAGTAAATGAACTCATTAATTTATTGGTACATCATAACAACAAGAAATGGAAAGAGGACCACAGTACTGAAATGAGGAACTGCTGAGTTGCGTTTAAAGGTCTGTACTGCTGATTTTTCTCTATGACACTTCAAGAACAGGCGTTTATTCATCAGTCATCCGCTGACAGTCTCGGAGCCAGACTGTGTCACGCAGGACTCAAGTGAGCCTATAAAAGTTGCCTATGTCTTTGTTTGCATGACTGACAGAGAAAGGAGGATTAGAAGTGTAGGGGCAAAAGGTAAAACACATGACAGATTTCTGGACTCAGTTCCAGCATAAACCATCAATTATATCACCAGAGAGTTTAATTACTTTTGACCATGACTGTACAGAGTTCAGCACGAGGACACTGTAAGCTCCGAGCACACTCATCTCATTGATGTTTGACTAACTTATACAATCAAAACTACACGTTATCATTCATCGACTTGTGCAGCTGCTGAATTACTAACCTTGCAGCTGCCTAAAATTAGAGGCAAACTTTTAAAGGCAGTATAGTTGGTTTAAATATTTTCCATATTTAATCGTTAATGCAAATGAAATGCGGAAACATATCTTTTCAGATGGTTTGAAGATATTTGTTGAAAAAAAGTTTTGTATTTGCTGCCAACAGCAACTTTAAGGTGCTGCTTTAAACAGTCAAAGAGACACTAAAGTCTGGAAAGATGGTTTCATGCACTGCAGGCTCATTGAGCCACTGCCAAAAGTAATATAAGAGATCAGCCGTCAAAAATATTAAAAACAATACTACAAGCAGTTAACATACCGCCAGCCTGCTAATACAGGCAGGCTGGTGATAATCATAGTAATGTTAGCTGGAAAAATAATTAGGTGGGCACAGCTAAATCTTGATCTTTTTAAGAATCTGTCTCATTTTGTGTCATGGGACACTCCAAATGATTATGTATAGCAGACATTTAGCTGTTAATTAGTATTTTGGTAAATGCAAATATCTTGCATTTCTACTACAGTATACTTGTAGGAATTCCCTCTTTATCATCTAAAGGGCTCTCAGCCTTTTATAATAAGCTAAGCAATCCAATATGGGACTGAGATATTCAGTGTAATACAACCTTCAATAATTTACATTTAGTGCAATCATATTTTCTTTACAATGCCAGTTAAAATGTTACCCAAAGTTAAAAACAGGCACACTGTATCTCGTCTTTCACTGTGCAGAAGTACATAGGCAACAACTGAGCAGATGTCGGTTTAATCCTCACATGGAACCTAAAGATAGACTACCAGGCCATTCATACTGATATTTAGTGTAATGGGTCTCCTTGACTCATCTGCAAACTCAATCTCCCACAATCCTCCCACAATGAGTGCTCTGCTGAGCCAGCATTTGTCAAAGTCTTACTTTCTGTTTGTGCACCGGTCGTGCATGGCTACATGTCAGTGAGTGATAAATGAGCTGTGACTACAGATAGGTTTAGGTTTTTCATTACACTGTTTTGTACCAGAGGTTCTGGTTGTTGCTGGCAACTGTGTGCTGTATTTGGAAAACTATTTTGCTCCTCAGTTTCAGAGCACTGAAGGTAATTGATGTGCCTCTGCTCATAACATTGTTTGAAATGTTTAATCTAGGCTAGCCTTATATTTATTTTTGATTAGCTGTATTGAGATGACTTGTCAGACTTTGACTAAGAGTGTCAGGTCTTGATAAGAGCAGATACGTTTTCACTTTCAGTGGGATTCTATTTTCTTTTAATGTTTATGTGTCCATTTTGGAACAGTTATTACAGTGGAAGCTTTTGTTCGCTGGTCAAAATAATTACAATTATGTCATGTTTTTAGAGCATGAATTGATGTAAGTTACATAATACTCCAAGAGTGAAACTAGTAACATTTATTTCAGAATCTTATGCAAAGTTAATGTAGTTATCTGCTCTATCATTCCAGAGTAAACAAAAGGAAGGAAGTGCTATGCAAATGTTTTCTTACTTGAGAGATTTGAAAAAACCCCTGAAAAGGTGAACCAAAAACAAAAAGGGTTTTTGCAAACGTATTCATATCCTTCAAAAATGTTTCACATTTTTGTCACATTGAAAAACATTTTTTTAGTATTTCCTGAGATTGCATTTTGATAGAAAAAACATGGGAAAGTGCATACTGAATGGAAAGAAACGTTTTAAAATATAATCAAAAAAAACCTGAAAAAGCCATGTATTTGTACTTAGCCCCCTTTAATGTGATGCCCCTAAATAAAATAAAAACTGAACGGGGCTGCTGAACACTTACTAGATCCTCAATTACAATATAAACATTACTTTTTTGTATGGACCAGAACAATGTTCACACTGCAGAAAACGTTTGGTATGGACCAGAACCTTTTTTACACTGTAAAAATATGTTTTCAAATTAATTGCCAAACTAAATCCAAGGTACCTACTTCCATTAACTATATGAACATTTCTAGTGTTATTGTATCCATTGTTTTGCTAAAAAGCAACACTTTTATTTTTTTTGTAGAAGGCTACTGAGTTACTTAATGATTATATCCTAACTAAAAATGTTATCATAATTGTTGTAATTGGTTATATTTTACTAAGTTTTATTAGAAACGACTATGTGTTTAGATATGGCTGTTCACCTAAACTGGTAGACCAGTCAAGGGGAGCATTAAATGGAAAAGCGGTCAATAGGCCCATGGTAACTATGAAGGAGCTGCAGAGATCCCTTGTTCAGGTAGGAGAATCTGTTGAGAGAACAACATGCACTCTATAAATGTGGTGGGAAGAGCAAAGTCATTGTTTAGAGTACATGCAAAAGCTATTTTTGGTTAAAAGAAAGAAGAAGAAAAAACTCTAAACACCCTATTCCTATGTAAAACATGGCAGTAGTGCCATCATGCTGTGGGGATCCTTTTTTTCTGCAGGTACAGGAAATCTGATTAGAGTTAACGGTCGATGCGAAAATTTGCCAAATTTCCCATATTTGCTTTTAATTTATTTATTAAACTTAGCTAAGTACAGCAAGCGTTTCCGAAGAAAGAGTCACCCAGATCCTGTTCTTATTGCTAAGAATAGACCACATTTGTTTAAATTTGTTTCAATCAAGGCCCAAATAATTTGCATAATGGATGCCTTTCTTTTAATATGACAAACCATTTTTAAGTTTTGGATCTACAATGACTTCAACCATCCCTTTCCTACAAAACATCTGACTACTTTAACTTTTTGATTAAAATATTGCATGCCTAGGTTTTTGTTCAGCAGGAAAAAAAACTTATCTTTGTGATTTTATTTTTTTAAATTTTTTATTATATTTAAACCGCCCACCAGTACTTTTGATGTGACGATTTTGACCTACAGGACAAAAAGTTTATACACCCCTGGTTTAGATTCAAACCATGTTCATGTGTTAGAATGGCCCAGTCAAAGTCCATACCTGAATCCAAATGACAATATGTGGAAAGACTTTAAAAGTGATGCTCATAGGTCTGCCGATGTTTGAGCTATTATGCAAAAAGGAAAGTGAAAATCTAGTTTCTAGTTATACAAGGCATGTTAAAGACATAGCTTGTAAGACAATTTACAGACTTATCATTTGGTCAGAGATGTTGATGTGTTTTTGAAGTCTGTTGTGGTAGAAAAGATTTTGTAGGCACTTCCAAGTGACTGTAAATGGTTTTTACAGTTTTAATACACCTCTGCATCACTTCATCATCAAATGGCCTTTCTCTAATTATATCATCTACAACCAACCATGGTTTACTTTCAAAACATTTCAAACCTTACCCGAATAAACAGCAGCAATCCTTTAAACGCTTATTATGGAATCTGAAGATTAAATCTAGTTAATTTTTAACAATACAAAAATGTTAACCAAAATAATTGTAATAGTTTTTGATGTAGTTAAAGAACACTGTAGTACTGCAATGATGAACACTGGGATCAAAATTGTTAAAAACTTTAATATACACATCTAAATATTACTGAAGTATTTGAAATAGAAGACATGTTGACTGATGGAGTTTAAATAAAATTGTCTTAAGGGAAAATGTGAATAATGGGTATCTCTTTTTTTTCTGTGAAAAAAATAGTTCAATTGAAGTGGTGCTAATTAAAAAAAAAAAAAAAAACACAAACCAAAAAACACTTTAATCTGAGTAGCCCTCATACCTTTCATAGTTTCTAGACCTGGACAGGAAGGTTTTAAAATACAAACTACAATTTAAAAGTTCTAATGAGCCAGGAAAGAAAAATTAAACAAGGTGTCACTAACAAATGTTAAAACCTTTTCTGTCTTGTTATTTTTAAACTGCGAAGAATTGGAATACAAAAATTTACGGATGTCATAATACATTATTCTCACCAGGCGAATCGAGACATTATACTGGGTTAATCACAAAACCCAAATCACAAATCGCTTTGTGATTCTAAGAATCTGCAGCCATTGTAGGATATTCCAGTCCAGTTTTGATTAGTTTATGTCCACAGTATTCCTTGAGCCCATGGTACATTGCGTGAATTTTGTTGGTAACTTCTGGACCAGGGTTTTTACATTTAAATAAACAGTCTTTTACAAGACAAATGTTCTGTGAGATAAATAAAACATAAAAAAAACCATGTTGGAACTACCTCTTAAACAGAAAAGTTTTATCATTTCTGTCAATTTCAGAGATTTGGAGGATAACCTTAGGAAATAGATTCTGATTAAGAATATCAGCATATTTATCTGCCTTGTCAACTCCACTGCTAAGGACAAAGAACAGAGGTAAAAATATAATCTCATTTTGTATTGATGTGGTGTATTTAAGTGGAAATTTTCTCTTTTTGGTTAAAAATGTGTTCAGGGAAGGGGAGACAAGAATGTCATACACTAATAAATTATTACAGATCATAAAACATAAGTTTTAAGTAAGTAGAATGTATTTGTATAGCACGTTTTCACAAACAGAATGTCACAAAGTGCTTCACGAAAGAATAAACAACAGTATACAGTACACAATACAGTACAGAATATAAACACGATACAATCACAAAAGCATAAAAGCTCAAGTCTAACTGAAAGTTTTCTTGAAATAGAAATGTCTTTAGCTGCTTTTTAAAATCATCCACGGAGTCCAAACTTGGTAAGAAAGTAGGTAGTGCATTACACAGCCTGGGTGCAACAGCTTGGAAAGAGCAATCACCTCGAGTTCTGAAACGGGTATGAGGGATCACTAAAAGTTTTTGATTTGATGACCTCAAACTATGACAAGAGGTATATCTTTGGATCAAATCAGAGATATATGAAGGAGTCTGACCGTGTAAAGCTCTGAAAGTCAAAACTAGAATTTTAAAATGAAATCTCGATCTGATAGGCAGCCAGTGTAGCGACTTGTGTTCTGACTTCTGTTTGAGCGAGTTAATAATCTCGTAGCAGAGTTTTGGACAACCTGAAGACGGGCAAGCCCCTTTTCATTAAAACAGATAAACAGACCAATACAATATTCCAGTTGTGTAGAGATAAAAGCATGTATTATCATCTCAAGTTCACTCAGGGAAACCATGGATCTAAGTTTGGAGATGTTCCTCAAAATAAAAAAACAGGTCTTTCCAATTTGTTTTAAATGATGTTCCAAGGAGAGGGATTGATCAAAAATAATATAATAATATAATAATAATTAAGGTCTCTGTTTTTTCTGAGTTTAACTGTAAGTAGTTATTGTTCAACCACTGCTTGATGTTTGTTAAACAGCTGATCAAAGAAGACAGTTTATGAACCTCAGTAGGCTTAAAGGAGCAGTACAGCTGAATATCATAAGCAAAAAAGAGGATAAAAACATTGTTAAACTTCTGAATTATCTGACCTAAAGGGAGAATATGAAGTAAAAACAGGATAGGTCCCAGCACGGAGCCCTGGGGAACTCCACATAGCAGTTCAGTAGAATCTGATATAATTTGGTTTGCAAACACTAAAAGTCCTACCAGATATGTAGGATGAGAACCATTTTAGAACAGACCCGGACATCCTAACCACATCCCTCAGTCTGTTTATCAGGATAGCATGATTAACTGTGTCAAAAGCTGAGGAGAGGTCTAACAAGACTAAGACTGTGTATTTACCAGAATCTGATGACATAATATCACTGGTAACTTTAAGTAGTGCTGTTTCAGTGGAACGCATTTTATAAAAACCAGATTGGAAACGGTCATATATGCTGTTTCCAAGTAGGCTGTATGTTGGACAGCAACTGCCTCCTCAATAAGCTTTGACATGAAAGAAAGTTTAGAAATTGGTCTATAATAAAAGGATGCAACAACATTGCTCATTATTTCTAAATCTAAAATCACAACTGATCTGTGTTTCATAGTGCTAGTCTCTTTAGAAGTTTACATGTCTTCTCTGCTGGTCGGTCATGGCCCTACCAGAAGAGGAGGACCGATTTTATTCAGTGGGCTTTAGTTTAAGTGAAAGAACATATGTGGGGCTTTTGGTGGTCACCTTAATTCTTGATTCTCCAGCCACATTAGTCCTAAATCCTTGTCTGTTGGTAACCGATGAAAAATAATCCTGATGGCAGGAATGATCTAGTTTCCCTTTGAGATCATGTTTAACGCTCACAACCTGAAGCCACAGGACAAGTTCCATCTTATTAAAGGTGCAGCTGCAAACAGCTGTCAGAGCTTCACAGAGACATGTCTGTAGGTGTGTGATTATGCAGACAGACATAAGAGACGAAGGTTAGCTAAACTGCAAACCACTTATTTCAAATATACAGCTTATTAAAAATAATTAGGTACCAAAACAAGCCACATTATTCTACAATATAATCAATCCTGCAGCATCACTGGAATACAGGAATAGGGTGAATATTGCGTTGTCAGCCACTCAGATGAGCCTTCTTTATTAGCCGGAAGTGCCAATTCTAGAGGACAACCCGAGAACTAGTCCTTTCTTTCTTCAATATAAGAGTTTAAAACATAGAAAAGGGGTGTCGAGCTTGAAGAATTCATCTTTATATCTGTGGCACATATTAGCAGCAAAAGAAACTCCATGATCAGTATGTGCTCTCCATTTTAGTTACTGTGAACATAACTCCATATGGGACATGTCTGGGCCCATTCCCAGCTATTTATACAGAAGTGTACAAGTGTGTTATGAGAAGTGTGGGAACTGCAGAGGAAGCTGAGCGTTTAAGTACGAGTTCCCATCATTTTCTCAGCTTGGCAGGGTAAGAGTTCATCTCCCAGTAGCATGCTGATCGCTACTGCAACTGCAGACCTCAACAGAGTGCATTGAAGTTACAGTTGCATGTCACTATTTGAGAAATATAATTATCAGAAGACTAATAACACAACGATGATGATCTCAGAATGAGGCGGTAATTTTGTTTTCATTTTAACTAACACGCTTGATGTGTCATTATGTAGAACGGTGGGTTCGCTGACGTGTTTCTGAATGTCACCGAAAGTGCTGGTTGGGCTCAGGCTGCAGATGGTTTTAAGGGTTATGATTTAGCCCCCAAACAGAAAAAAAAAAACATTATTTTAAATGAAACCATTTCTAGTCAAACCAAGTTATTTATGAGAAATCATAGTGCCAAAAGTCAGATGCCTCGTAAGGTTCAGAAGGGTAAGTGGTGAAGTCGAACAAAATTTGTTGCAAATTAGAAAAAAAAAGTTCAAATCTACACTTTTGGTAGGATAAAAATGATTTTTGAGTTTTGCCAATCAAGCCTTTAATTTGCCATTGTACATAACTTTGACATTGATTGAAAGAAAGTTGTGAAAATACAAATGTATGTACAATGTGGCAGTAGGGACACCTTGGATTGATCTTTATATCGACCGATTTGTTCTCCTATCAATCAGTCTATCTACAGTGCTGTCAAAAATGTTTGCCCCTTACAGATTCATTTTGTTTTTGCTTTTTTGTATCACTTGAATGTTTGGGATCATCGAAAAATAACATCAGACAAGGCTAATCTGATTTTGCACAAAAATCAATTAGGAAATGATGATTTCATTTACTAAGGGAGCTTAAAGCTATCCAACCACCCTAACCCTTTGTGAAAAAGTATTAGTCCTCTAAACCTAATAGCTGATAGTTCCTCCTTTGGCAGGAATGAGAGTAAAGGATTTATGATAACTGTGACAATTAGTCTTCAGATTGCTCTAGAGGAATTTTATTTTTGAGCCATAGAGAAATGGACCTGCTGGTGTGCTTTGGATTATGGTCCTGCAGCATAAGCCCAGTGCGCTTATGCTTAGGGTCACGGACTGATCCCAAACATTGTCTGTCATGATTTTGTGGTAAAGATTAGAAGTAATGTTTCCGACAGTAACGGCAAGTTGTCCAGGTCCTGAAACAGCAAAGCAGTGCCAGACCATCACATTACCACCACCACATTTCACTGTTGGTATAATGTGTTACTGGTGTGTTAATTATACACCATATGTAACGGGATGCATGCCTTCCAAAGGTTTCTGCTTTTGTCTTATATGCCAACATAATATTTTGGGGGATCATCAATGTTTTTTGGGAGAAACTGAGATAGACTCAGGTATATTTGTTTTTCAGAACTCTCCCATAGATTACCATTTTTCCCCAGTCTCTTATTTATTGAATCATGAACACTTACCTTAACTGAGGCAAGTGAGGCCAACAATTCTTTGTTATTTTGGGGTTCTTTGTGACTTCCTGTATGAGTAGTCAGTGTTCTGTTGAAGTAATTTTGGTAAACTCCTGGGAAGGTTCACCAAATTTTCAGGTTTTCTCCATCTGTGGATAATGACATTCACTGTGGCTCGCTGGAGTCCCAAAGCCTCTGAAACTGCTTTTTTAACCCTTTGCAGGCTGATAGATGTCAATGACTTTGGTTCTGATCTGTTCTTGAATTTAATTTGATGGGGATATGATGTGTTGCTTTCTAAAATCATTTAGCTTACTTCAGGTTGTTCGATAGGTTCTGTTTGAGTGATTGTATTATTCTATTGTTCACCCAGTAATAAGGAAGTCTGGGGTAATGAACCCGAAGCAGTTGTTATGTTATGATGCTTTCAAGCATAACAGACTGGTTCTTTTTAGCCAATTCTTTTTTGCAAAATAGTTCTAGCTCAGATTGATATTAGACATCTGTCACTATTATGTCTTGCCACAGATTCTCATATGCATTTAAGTTTCAACATTGACGGTCATTCAAACACATGAATATGCTTTGATGTTTAGTGTTATTGTCCTGCTGGAAAGGGAATCTCTTTTGCACTTTTGCAGCCTCAAGCAGGTTTTCTTCCATAATTTCTCTAAATTTGGCTCCATCCATCAACCCAAACCATTTTTCCCTGTCATTGCTGAAGAAAACCAACCCCCCAGCATGCTGCTGCCACCACCATGTTTCACTGTGGGAATGGCGTGTTCAGGGTGATGTACAGTCTATGATTTCCACCAAACATAGCATTTTGGATGTAGGCCATTCTTCCACGTTTGTTGGTCCCTTCATAGCTTGTAGCAAACCGCAAATGGAACTTCTTATGACTTCCTCTCAACAACAGCGTTCTTCTTGCTGCTTTTTGGTAAAATACAGATTTGTGAATATTTGCTTTAAACCCTAACCCTGCTTTAAACATCTCTATCTCAGACCTGTCTGCTGTGTTCTTTAGTCTTTATGATGCTGTTTGTCCAGTAATGTTCTTTAACAAACATCCAAGGCCTCCAAGGAATAGCTAAATTTATACTGAGATTAAATTACACACAGGTGGACTCTATTTACTGATAAGGCGACTTCTAAAGGCATTTTTAACACGTTTCAGTCTAAATCTAAGCCCTGCATCCTTCTCACAATAATGCACTACTTTGTTTTGGTCTGTCACATAAAATGCCAATAAAATACACTGAAGTTTTTGTAACATGACAATGTAAAAAGCTGAAGGGATATAAATGCTTTTGCAAGGCACTGTGGAAGCTACAATGCCTGTGGGGACATGATAGCTTCTTCTCACTCAAGGAAACTGAAGCTTAGAAGAGAGGGACATTCAAGGTTTCTCTTCAAATCCTGCATTATATCTAATGGCTAGCACAGGCAAAACGTGTGGTTGCAGAAAGATGTTGGATTTGTTCAACTGTTGAAAAAATGACTAATTTTAATTAAGTCACCAGTATCATGTAATTAGAAGAATATACACTACCAGTCAAATGTTTGGGTACACCTACTCATTCAGTGGGTTGTCTTTATTTTTTTTCCTACCCTGGGAACTCCTTAAGGACTGTTGGAAAACCATTCCAGGTGACCACCTCATGAAGCTCATTGAGAGAATACCAAGAGGTCAAGAATCAAAGCAAAGGAGAATCTCAAATATAAATGTTTTTTGTTATTTCACAATTTATTTTTTGCTACATAATTCTATATACTTTTGCTTCATAGCTTTGATGCCTTCACTAGGTATCTACAATGTAGAATGTACTAAAATAAGGAAAAGCCATTGAATGACTGGTAAAAAAAAAGCCATTGAATGACTGGTAGTGTATGTTCTATAAGCTAAGACCTCTGGTTAGAAGAAGATTGGCACTAAGGGAAGATGTGCTTTAGTAGTTAGCTGTTCTCCGTTTTCTACAGTTTCAAACTATACACAGTGAAAAGCTCTGTTTTTCTAAGCTCCATCTGTCTTTCCCGGTTACGTCATTGGAAGACATGTGTAATTAATTTTTAGCACAAATATGGAATCAGCCAATCACATGGCTGCGACTCAATAGTTGTTGTGATTACGACGCCTTGCTAAAGTTTAAACCGAGCATCAAAATTGGTATAAAAGGGGATTTAAGTGATTCTCAGCGTGCCAGGCTGTCTGGTCTGAATATCTTAAACTACTGAGAATTTCTCAAGCAACCATCTCTCTGGTTTAGGGAGAATGGTCTTAAAAATAAAAAACACCCAGTGAGCAGCAATATTGTGAATAAAAATGCCTTTTTGATGTCAGAGAAGAATGGGGAGACTAGTTTCAGATGATAGAAAGAATTAATGCTTTTAATTGCAAACAGTGCTTTAAATAATCTTAATTCTCCAGCTTTTAGTTGACTTCCTTCAAGGTGGGTCTTTCTGACCCGGTATTGTTTGCTGTCATCTACCGACCACCCAAATACAATAAGGATTTTTTCAGTGACTTTTCTGAATTTCTGTCGGAGATTTTGACTGGATATGACCACGTCAATTTTGTTGGTGGTTTCAACATACACGTTTGTTGCCCAGATAAACCTCTGGTAACAGATTTTTTAGCTTTTATTGACTGTTTTAATTTGATGCAGTCTGTGTCTGGTCATGAAAAAGGTCATACATTAGATCTTGTGTTATCCTTTGGTTTGCCTGTGTCTAACTTGGAAATTTATGACCCTATAATTTCTGATCATATGTTTGTGATACTCCAGACTTTTCTCACTTGTGCTCCATTTAAGATTAGTGCTCCTATTCAGAGCTGCCGGATTATTAACCCCTCCACTGCCAGCCAGTTTGGTGAGGTGTTTTATCAGTTCTCTCCACCTGCTTTAAATTATGTTGAGAAACTTGGCTCCTGGCTCAACTCTTTTTGTCTGACTGTACTGGATATCATTGCTCCCTTAAAGACCAAGCAGCCTAGAGCTTAACCTGAACCCTGGTTTAATGAAAGGACTCGAGCTGCTAGACGTGAATGTCGTTGAGCAGAGCGCAGGTGGAGTAAAGACAAGTTGCAGTTGTCCCTTCAGATCTTAAAAGACTCTTGGCACAATTATCAGGACTCAGTTAAAGATGCCAAAAAGGAACACTTCTCTAATTTAATCTTAACTCACAGCCACACCCCTCGTGCTCTTTTTAGCACCGTTGATTCTTTTTTTATTGCTTCACATACTGCTGTATTTGTAGCCTCCTCTGAATTGTGTAATCTGTTTATGCAGTTTTTATTGACAAGTCTATAAGGGCTGTCTTATTATGTCCAAACTGTGATCCTTCTGTCCCTGTCCTCTGCTCTGCTGCTTTTATTCAGTTTGAGCCTCCACCATGTCTTCTGAAAGATGTTTTCCCATGCCTTTTCTAATAGCAGTCTGTCATCTGGAGTAGTTCCAGCTAATTTTTAACATGCTGTGGTGCAGCCCCTAAAAAGAAAACATGGTCTTGATCCTAATGTGTTGGGGAAATTTAGGCCCATCTCCAAGCTTCCACTACTGTCAAGCATCTTGGAAAAAAATGTTTATTCACAGTTAAAATCTTTACTTGATGAAAATAACATCATGGATGTGTTTCAGTCTGGTTTTAAAACTTTTCATAGCACAGAGTCAGCCCTGCTGAGAGTTTATAATGACGTTCTACTGGCATGTGATTCCGGTCATTAAGTGGTTCTTGTTTTGCTGGACTTAATGGCTGCTTTTGATATAGTGGATTACTGCATTTTATTGTCACGTCTACAGTGCCAATTAGGCATTTGTGGCACTGCTCTGGAGTGGCTTAGGTCCTATTTGACGAACAGAACGTTTTCAGTAATAATTGGAGGGTGTTAATCCTTTTCTATTCCACTCTCTTGTGGGGTCCCCCAGGGCTCAATTTTAGGGCCTTTACTTTTTTTCTGCCAAACCTACAGTATGTGCCTTTAAGGCGAATGCGTGGTCCATTACACCTCTTTTATTGTGTATTGAGGATATTAAAGCTTGGATGGCCCAGATTTTGCTTACATTTGAATGAGAATAAGGTTCTTGATTTTGGACCTAGTGGAAGGTGTCAGAGCCCTCCGGTTGATCTTGACTCCCTGGCAATATATGTTAGGCCCACAGTAACAAATCTTGGTTTTAAGTCAATGATTTTAAATTTGACAGACAAATAAATAGAATTCTAGTTTTTATCATTTGAGAAACATAGCAAAAATAAAAGGCAACACTTGGAAACATTAATCCACGCGTTCATTTCATCGCGATTAAATTACTGTAATTCCTTTTATCTCGGAGTCAGCCAGTCCTCACTTGGTCGACCGCAGCTGTTGCAAAACGCTGCAGCACGTTTCTTAACTGGAACATGTAAAAGGGAGCACATTAATCTGGTCCTGGATTCTCTTCATTGGCTCCCAGTGTATTTTCATTTTAAAATCCTTCTGTTTGTTTTTAAGGTCTTAAAGACTTGGCCCCACCCTACTTGGTAGAGCTTCTCCACCATTGCACCCCCAATCGGTCCCTTAGGTCTGCTGATCAGTTGCTCCTGGTGGTTCCCAGCTCAAAGCGGAAGCTTAAAGAAGACAGGGCCTTCTGTATTGGGGCCCCGAAGTTATGGAACGCTCTACCTTTGCACATTCGACAGACCCCTTCTCTGCCCATTTTTAAAACTCGTTTGAAAACTTACTTTTACTCACTGGCCTTCAACCCAACTGAGATTTTATTTTACTTAACTTTGCTTAATTTTGTACTGGTATTGTTTTTATCTGTTTTTGCATTGTTTTATTGTGTTTTGTTGCAAGTTTCTCAATTTATTACTGTCTGCTTAGTTTTCCTATTTTATCACTTGCTATTTTATTGCTTTTGATGTTCAGTACTCGTTTCAGCTGTGGCTGGTGTTAAAGTGCTTTATAAATAAAGTTGTTGTTGATGATGATGATGATGACGATGATGATGATGATGATGACGAAACACTTGAATAAATATCCACTTGTTACAGCCAGGCTTCGTGAAATACCATTTTCTAAAAGCACAACACATCGAACCTTAAAGCAAATGGGCTACAGCAGCAGAAGACCAGTCTGTGTGTCTCTCCTTTCAGTTTAAAAAAGAAAATAGAAGATATAGTTCTCAAAAGTATAGTTCTCACCAAAATTAGATAACAAATTGGAAAAACATTGTCTGGTCTGGTGAGTCTTGATTTCAGCTTTGACATTTAGATTGAAGGGTAAAGATTTTGAGTAAACAACATGAAAGCATGGATCCATCCTGCCTTGAATGATCCAGGCTGCTGGTGGTGGTGTCATGGAGGGAAAGGATTTTCTTTACACCCTTAGGTGGGCAGTGGTGTCTAAGGAATGTTTAATTGGTACTTAGTATTGTTGCTGATCATGTCCATTCTTTTATGACCACAATGCACCCTTGTTCTTATTGCTTCCTCCGTCTATAAGAAATTTATTAAGACAGAGGCATTCTTTGTCATTGTGCCCTTTTTATTTTACTGTTTCATCAACTAACAAGATATCAAGCAAGCATCTGAACACGCTTAAGCAATGCCTCTGGTGATACTGGGAAAGAAAAACTTGATTTCTGACTAGTTGCAGATAGTTTCTCATGAGACATTTAGTGGGGTCAGCTTATAAGTCACGTTCTCAGGCTTTTAGTGAAATTCACATGGGCATCCTATAATTGCAGGAATGCAATGCATTCCTAAGCCCTGTATAATACAACCATTTGAAGTATCTCAACTAATTATGTAATCCAACATAATCATCAAGCAGTAAAATATGTATTTCATTCTAATGCTCTTCACAAAGGTTTTGTTTGAAGTAGAGACATAAAACATTTTTAAGAAAACAAAAGATGTTGAGTAGTGTGAGTAGGAGATGATTGGTGTCTGTTTGCCTTTTTTTGAAGTTAGCCAGTCATCAGTAGAGTTCTAAGAGCAGTGAAGGAAATGGTGGTTACAGATGACTCAGCCAAGCCATGCATTTTAATTCTTTTCTCTCTCCACTCTCTCCCTTTGCGCTCTCCTCCCCCTGTCATCATGCTCTCCTCTCTACATGCTATTCATTCCTCTTTTCTATTCTGTACCTACATTTTCTGTCTTACTGTCACTCTTTTATTCTATAACCCCCAACCAAGTTTTTTTCCCTCTTCCTGTGATTCATCTAGGTCTGGTGAATATATCTCTGAGTGTGTGTTTTGAGCTGTGTTGTGTCTGTGTGAGGTGAATACTTAGAAATGTGAGTGGGAAGATAACTGGCTTCCTTCAGAGTGATTAAAACATTCCTTCTCTCGTCTTTTTCCTTTCTTTGTCCTCTCTTCTTAGTGTTCACTGAAGACTACTTTCTGATGAAAAAGAGGATGAAGAGAGACAAACTGGTAAGCGAAAGCAAGCTGAGCATTACTTTAGTCATTGTTGACTTTTTCTGTTTTAAATTTAGAGAAGGAATACCACTCTAGGGAACCCCTGTCTTTCATATTTAAATTGTAATGACTAGGATGAACACTCACTTGTGGCTCCAATGTTTTTTAATTGAGATGTTTTTATTTGATCACCTGATGTGAGAAATAAAAGAAAGAATGACGTTCTGCATAACCTGAGCGATAGTATATTGCTTGAAGCAGGAAGAAATCAAGATCTGGACGGAAAATTTAAGGCGTTTTCTCATCTTTGATGATTTAAATTTTTGCTACTAGAGACATAATCATTTCTCTTCAGTCTTAAGACACTTTTTTACGGGTCACTTTGACTGATTTTAATTCAGCAGTATATGGCGTAAAATGCAAAGCATAGTTTAAAGTTTTGCAACAAGTGCTTAAAATGGCACAACTGAGGTAACATTGGACTGTGGATAATAGATGGGGAGAGGCCACATTCCACTTGTCCTGTGAACAGTTGCTCTAAATTTAGTCACGTAATGATGTATCGTGATGTGCTGTCCGCACCTCGAAGTGCTAATGTGAAAGCGTTTGTGCTAGATCACTTGGTGATATTGCAGAAGCTGTCCTCCCTTTGAAAAAACACGATCAAAGAACTACAACTCGGGAGCAATTTGTGTACAGAAATGAATTTTTAGTGAAGTCGGTGACAGTTTCACAGTCTGAACTGATGCACATGTTATCCATAAGCTGTACCATAATAATACAAAAAAAAAAACACAGATTTCACATTTTGATCCAATATCCTTAATTTGAGTTTCCAGACCCTATGCTCTTATGTAGTTTTATAAGAATTTGTCAGAAACACAGTGATGGATCAGTATGAAAATGAAAATATTTGCCCATTAGCTACTGGAAGTTAGTACTATTTTTATTCAATTTAATTAGAATTCGCTTTACCAATCCTGTCTGTAGAAAAAAAAAAACTTAAGTTATATGAAAGACATTTTTTTTTTATCTTTTGAAAGTCACAATATCTGAAATCTGGCAGCACTCCTGAAGCTCATCTCTTGGGTGTCCATTAGCTTCATCTGCCTAATAGTTTATCTAAACATATAAATCTCTTTTCTCAGCAAAACTAACACAAGTAAAACGTGGTAAGAATTGTCATACTTTCAACTATTTGATGTTGTTTTCATTTTGTTCTTGGCCAGCTAAGGTATAACATTGGCACAATGTAGGTGCACCTTAATGCAGAGTGTGGCTTGGTCATGTTAGCTTGGTGAGGCACAAATCTATCAGTTAAACTTTCTAATTTTGATGTTCACATGGTAAAAACTATGGAACAGTGCTAAAGTGATGCACCCAAAGGTTCCCTCCAACATTTAACTCTGGTATACAGTTTGACAATCTAACTGCCAACAGCTGGCAATGACGCACTGACGTGTTAGCTTAGCAAAGTTGGTTAAGTGTAAAAATTCATAACAGTAATTTCAGGCCATTTGGTGGTCTCTGGTCAATGTATTTACAAATGTGGATAATGGCTGTTCTCTTTATAGTCTCTCAAAAACTGGAGTCAAAAACATGCAGTCAAGTTAACGAATATCGATCCATCCGTCCATTCTCTGTACCCGTTTATCCTTGCGGGGTCGCGGGGGGCTGGTACCTATCTCCAGCGGTCAATGGGCAATGGGTATTCCTGGGGAGGTCACCAAGTTTATCAAATATGCTAATGAAAAACATCCAGATCCTTGTGGGTTCATGGAAATAGAAAATTTGTTTACAAATACTCTTTTTGTAGTAGAATTATGTTCTGATTAGCAACTGGTCACTATCAAACGTGAAATGCTGAGAGGGCAACATTTCTGACATGTTGAGTTTGACATTAATTGTATATTTATTCTGCTTTATCATTTTTGTTGGGTTTTTTAGTGGTACCCTTTGCCATGGCGTTGTGCAGATGTAAGAAATTTCTTTTTTGAGCCTTTAACCACAATCTTTTCAGGAATAGTCTGAAAACATTATGAGATTGCTTCTGCAAGGAGTGCAGGTTGAAAAAAAAGTTTGGTTTCTTTTAACAGAGAAACAAAAATGTTACCTTTCAGTTTCTTAGAGACGTTGCTATCAACTTTTTGTCTGAGAAATCAAGGTGGTAATCTTTTAAATTATGCACCTACATAATTTAGTTACAAACAATTTATTCAAATTTCAACATAGGCTGTAAATATCGAAACCTAGATCACAGTGAAGTAACCAAAACCACCAGTTAACACTTTACAATATGAACTGCTGAGCAAGCTAAACAAACTGAACAGATTTCATTATGTCAGTAATTCTTGTAATAGAAGAGCAACCACAAATAACACTGTAAGGGATCAGAAAAAAAGGGCGGAAGAGGGTGCTTTATAGATGCTGCAAGCTAAACGGCCTAAATATCACTTATATTTGAAATTCCTTGAAGAATGTGCTAACTTTGATTTTGACATTATTGCCCACTTCCTTTCTAAATTGTTATTATGCAACAAAGTCTTGCCTCGTTTGAATGCCTTTTATCTGAAAAATTTTAGTCTCAAATCAGCATATTATAGCCTAAAGAGTTGGTCAAAAGAATACAAAGAAAAAAACATCTCTCTTTTTTGGCTTTTTTACTCCTCCAAGTCCTTTTCTTTGTGATAAGACAGGGTATCAGGTTTCTCTAAACGTTTTTAAAAGGTTAAAACCCACAACACACAACCACACACAAAACACACACCCACACACAACCCACAAAACACCACACACACCCCACACACACACACACACACGCGTGTTACAGACACAAAACACACTCACACCCATCTATGCCAGCCTTGTTCCATCAAGGCCCCCCTCCTCCCCCCATCGTTTACAGTAACTGCGTGTTTTTGTCATCTGTGGGCCTGGATGAAGTGATGATGTTAGTTTTGGTATCAAGTCCATGGCTGAGCATCTCCACACCGAGAGATACCGAGAGTAGTGCAGTGTGGCGAGCGTGGGAGGGCTGTGACAGAGATGACTCAGCTCTCTCTGTTGCCGGGCAGAGAAAATCTCTCCCACCCCCATGCAAGACAAAAAAAACAACGATTCTTGATTTATCTGTCACCCTTCATTGTGGAGCCATCAAGGGTAAAAGTTTTACTACAAAAATCTCAACTGAACAAGACTGGTAGTTGATATGGGTATATCAACTTTATTGTGCCTGTGTAATGATTAGATGCAATGCAGAGGTAACATCTACAGCCTACATACATAATTTTAACCATTGATAAAACCAAACTGTACTAATGTGTCTGAATATTGACACTGCATCTGTGAAAGCTATTGGTTATACTGCAAAACGTAACCGTTTTTTGCATAATGACAGTGATTTACTCCCTAAAATATCCTGGATTTAAAAAAGACCAGCTTGGGTTAATTTACATACAGTATTGCGTTAAATATGGACCAATTCCATCTTGGTTTGAATTAATAATACAGGGTTTGATCCAACATACTGGATTAGGCTTTTGACACAAATAAAATGGTTTTAAGTAATTCATTTTGCCAAGTGAGGCACCAATCATCATTCTCCTAGATGATACCAATTCTATTATTTCCTAAAAATTTCAAACATAAAAATAAAACTCTGGCCCGGGAGGTTCTTTTAAAAAACGTAGCAGTTTTTGGAAAACTAAGAGAAAAAAAAGAGTAAAATTATTCCCCACTGATGCCCTTTAAAAAAAAATTTTTTATCCTAACCATTATCGAAGCGCCCAAAAGGGTGTTTTTAAAGGGGAAAGGGAAATGTATTTTGGGAAATTTTAAAAATTACACAGAACTAAAGTTTTTTTTTTTAGGGTTATGACATCGGGGCCTTCAAACTAAATATCGTAAAGATTTATCCTTAAAAAAAATCTCTTTTCATCCAAAATTTTGTAACTTATATAACCATTTTTATTTATGCAAACTGTACAAAAGCTTTAAAAGGCCCAATCAAACAGTCAATGAAGACATTTCTATCCACTTTTGAGGGAATAATTATGCTTCAAGAATAGTTGCACCTCATTATGCTATCTTGCTGTGTGAATAGAAGCATTATTATCCTCTTTTACAATCCCAAAAAGCATCTACAGACTGCACCATTTAAACTCCCATTCATTTCTTTTAGTTAAATAACACCATACTAAGAGTAGTAGTAGAGCTGTTTGAGTGTAATTTAACTTAAAGTGCTCTGGAGTAAATCAATTTAGTAGTTTAAGCTTCTACAGCTCTTTTTCCTCCTCTTTAGACTGTTGCCATTTATATTGTCTTGTTAAACTCTGTTAGCCTCAATTAGATTTCTTGAGGATGTTTACTTTGCAAACGGTGCAAACCAGACTTGAGCAGCCTGAGCTTCAGTGCCAAGAAACATCTCAGAATATCTGTTCAGAATCACGCCTTACACCACTACTGCTCTTTTTTTTGCAAAAATAGGCATTCATGGCAAACTATCTCTTATATTAAGGCAAAAAGTGGGTTAATGGTAACAACCTGAGCATGGCTTTCTGTCTTTCCACTATCTACATGAAAAAACTTTATACAACAATTCTTAATTAATGTTGCTTTTCCTTCACTTAAAATATATTAAATCTTTTAGAAAGGAGCTAAGTTCTTTTTTTAACTTTTAGACAAGGCAAGTTTACTTGCTTTTATCAACAAGACAATTCAAAGTGCTTTATATGATTAAAAAAGTACATTGCAGTGACAAAAAATATTAAAACAGTATATTGTTGTGGCATGATAAAGGAAATTAAAGAAAAGTTGGACTACAGACTAAAAATAATGAATGCTTTTAGGCCCATATTTTCTTAACAGAAAATCAAACGTTTCCTCCTGGGGAGGAGAAAACTCCTTAGAACTGTTCTGACCCACTATACATCTAGATAATGGAGGAATATTCCTTTTAAAACTGGTCCATGCCTGAACCAAGAGTCAGAGACTTCCTGGTTCTTTGTACCTTCCTCCTAATTTCTTCCTGGAGAGCCTAGCTCAGCTCAGTCTGTTGGGGAGGGTTCTTTTACAGTGATCTGCTTCTCACTCTGGACAGCGAGGTCCTTTACGCTGTCTGTTCCAAGGTGGAAAATCCTAATTAACCTTTTTTTGCCCCAGTAATTTTGGGTTTTTAAAAAAACTCAGGATTTAAAAATTTGAGTTTTTTGAAAATTTTTTTCTGGAATTTTAAGCATAAGAACTGAAAGCTGCATCTCAATATTTGGTTCTGAGTCTGGGGATGCAGAGTAGACTTGAACCAGAAGACCTGAGTGGTCTAGAAGGTTGATACAACAGTAATCTAACGTATTTTGTTGCCAAGCCATTCAGTAATTTATAAACTAACAAAAGTATTTTAAAGGTTATTCTCTGAGGTACAGGGATGCAGTGTAAGGACTTTAGAATTGGGGCGATGTGCTCTACTGTCTTAGTTTTAATGAGAAACCCCAGGTTGCATTCATCCACATCTTGACTATAACTATACAGCACATTTGGACTGAATAAGTTGAAGCATATATGTGTCGAATGCTCCGCTGAGGTCCAACAATACCAGCACTTTGGTTCTTCCACAATCTACAATTATGCTCATGTCATTAAACACCTTGACGAGGGCAGTCTCAGTGCTGTGGTGGGAATGGTAACCTGAATGGAAGACGTCGAAGCAGCTGGCCATTAAGAAGGTGTTTCACTGTTAAAACACTGCTTTTTCATAACCTTACTGATGAATGGGAGATTTGAGATGGGCCTGTAATTTTGCAATAGCAACTTGTCCAGATTAATCTTTTTTAAAGGTGACTTGATATGACACGCTGTTTTTAAAGCCTGGGGGAAAACACCTGACAACATGGATGGGTTTATTATTTGAATTAAATTAGCGCTATGACTGGCAAAACTTTCTTAACAAAGCTGCGATTAAAAAATCAGGACAAAAGGAAGAGGAACTTTGTTAATATACAGTTTCTCCTAGGCTTTTGTTGTTGATTTGGTAGAATTGTCATTTTCCTGGACACGGCATTGGTGATGGACTTGATATTGATGTACAGACTACTCCTGTAGTCTTCTGAATCTTCTCAGTAAAGAAGCTAGCAAATTAATTGCAGGCCTTGTTAGAATGGAGTTTAGATGCTGGAGACACAGACACAGAAGGTTTTGTTAACCTGTAGCAAAAAAGACACAAGCATTATTATTGTTTTTTGATGATTTCAGAAAAGAAAGATTCCCTTTCCTTTTTCAGTTGAAAGCAATATCTGTGAAGTCTCTTTTTTTTAGATGTAATAGTAAACCTTAAGTCTGGTCTGACACTCCATTGTTTGAATTTATACTACTAGAGCTTTTTTCCACAGAGATTTCTTCTCAATAGAGACAACCTTTTCTCTTAACTTAACATTTCATAACATTTTACGTATACATATATTTCATAAATGTTGCGTGACACTCTATGCGATCTTTATGAGTTAATATTCAAATCAACACCATTTAGTCTATATTTTTCCTTTGGTCCAATTCAACCACTGAAATGTGTTGCTTATTTGTCTTTATCAACTGATTGAATAATTCAACACAGTCACACAATATTGTGAAGAATTATTTCATTATTAAAGGAAGAGGTTCAGAGAGGCTCATATTTTACACACTGAAGATAGACGTTGGCTACGGTCGCAGCCAGTTGCATATGTTTTTCTGTTAGAAGATTACATTTCTGTGTTTGAAGGCTTGCGTTTAGAAAATAAGAGGCCAAACTCTGTGTGTGTTATCCACAGAATGAAAACCAAAACAAGGGCAGCAAATGAGTTTGCAGCAGATTTCCCTTTAGGTATGTGGCGGCCGGCTTTTTTTAATGCGCACTTAAATTCCTACTTGCGATAATTTATTGTTGGATTAAATTCTTTTGCCTAAATTGGTGTAGGCTACTAAGGTAGCTAGGGCTGCAAAGAACTATTGTTTTGCTAATCAATTCATGTTGACTACTTTTTTTGATTAATCAATTAATAATCAGATAGCAAAAGATGCTTAATAGGAGATTTTTTACAGAATTTGAAGATGAAGCAAAAACTATACCACTTGAGCATATTTACAGACAAAGAAGGTTTTTCATCTTAAATACAAAATGTATATTTGTTTTGCACAGTTTTTGCTTTCTTACTGCTCTGAGTGGGTTGTTCTTTCAAATGGGATGTTTCATATTCTGTATATTCCAGTTGACGATTACTCGATTATTAAATTTGTTTCAATTTCAATAATTGATTAATTACAATTCATCTGTTTAGTTTATTAATTAGTTTTCTTAGTTATCAAAGGGTAAGATAATAATCCCCAATATTGCTGAATACAGAACTGAGTGCTATATGTAGATTATTTTTTTGTGGAAATCTATCTTTCACTTGGTTTAAATTTTAATATTCCACCTCAGGTAGTTTGTAGACCTAATAGGCCCCTTTTTCCATGAAACTGTGGGGACTTATGTGTAAACTTAAGGAAAATGTAATTTGCTGGCATATTTGCTGCCTGCAGTCAGCTGAGGAATGTGCAGACGTCAGCTGAACACACTAAATAGTTTCCATTATTATTTAGAAGTACTTCTACTCAGAGTTTTGAAAAAGGTGAATTTCATTTCACAAAGGTAAGTAAGCTGTATCCCACAGCCTGCTTTCTTCACGTTGCTTTGCCAAAACGGCTGTGACAGCCTCTGGAGAACCCCACATCTGCAAGAAAAACAATGTGAAATTACAGAGCAGTTTTGAGCTTCTCTAAAATGTATTTTTATCCTTTGGGTGTTTTACAAGCAATGCAGAGCAAAAGAAAAAAAAACTAGCAAAAGAAATGCTAAGCATGCAAATTAAATCAGAATTAGCTTTCGTGTACATTCCTGTGTGTGGCTCTTATTTTTGGAGCTGAGTGAGGACCATTTTTCGTATTTCACCATCAAAGTGAGGACTGTTTTTGCAAAGTGAGGACATATTCATGGTAAAGGCCTGCACTTGTATAGCGTTTTATCAAGTCCATTGAGGCCCCAAAGCACTGTACACATCAATCAGTCATCCACCCATTCACACACTGACAGTGGTAAGCTGCATTGTACCCACCGCTGCCCTGGGGCAGACTGACAGAAGTAAGGCTACAATACTCAGGCGCCACTGAGCCCTCTGACCACCATCAGCAGGCAAGGAGGGTGAAGTGTCTTGCCCAAGGACACAACAACTGAGACAGACAGAGCGGGGGTTCGATCCAGCAACCTACCGGTTACAGGACAAACCCCTACCACTGCTGCCTCCGTCGCCCTATTTTAAAAAAAATTTTCATGATCTTTACTTGCTATTTTGCTAGGTGTTAGGTTTAGGACTAAGGTGTGAATTGAGTTAAGGTTAGGCTTGGGGTTAGGTGTGTACTTGTAATGGTTAGGTTTAGGGTTAGGCTCAGGGTTAGGCCATAGAAAGGGTTGAAAATGAATGGAAATCAACGGAAGTCAATGAGTCAATTCATGGTCCACACAACATATAGTAAGACAGGTGTGTATGTATGTACATGTATCTACGTGTGTGTAGTAAAGATATTAAAATTATGATTTTCTAGTCATTTTGGTCACTCAGGGTTCTTATAGAAAGAACATTTTTCTACCCTTAGAGTGCTTACATTTTACAGACTTCAACCTACCTTTGGGTTTTGTTGCTCCTTAGTTTAACTTATTTTGCCCAGATTTTTATTACTCTTTATTACTCTTTTATTACGCTCTATTCTTAGTGGATCTTGAACCTAGCCTTGAGAGATTTCCTAAACCTGAATCAGCCTAGCCTACCCAGGACCTCCTGTAAACAGTTCCCACTATGTAACCAACCTTTTGGCGTGGATTAATGGATACTTAACTTTTGAATTACTAATTTTGTAGCTCCCTGAGGATCTACAAAATAGGTAAAATATCTTCTTTCATACACCTTTAAGAAGTCCCTGTGTTATCAGCTGTTCTCCATTGTCTTAATGTAAACCCCAAGGTAACACATTAGCAAACATCACAATGGACAGTCAGATGGCTGGGACTGATAAAAACACTTCCATTTGTGACTTTCTTTGGTAGCTTGTACATTCATTCTGCAGATAAATAGCAATGCTTTCTTGAAAAATGTTGCATAATGCTCTATTTTGATGTATCCCTGTTTGTAGGGGCTTACCGGTGAGGCTTCCTGCTACGTCGCAAATTTAATTAGGGTCATGTTTGGTGGTAGGGCAACATTATAATATTCAACAAACGTAGATGGTTTGTACATTTCCCTGTAACCATGGTAAAGGACTGCATTTTAAAATGTTTTGGACTGTCTGGTGCTGGGGCTGGCGTTTCGGCTCTCTCTCTCGGGATCGCTTGGGTTTCCTTGGATCTCGGCCCCTGGCTTTGGGCCCTGGTCTGCCGGCTGGGGGGGGTGCCGGGCTCCGGTAGGGGGGACTTAGCCGGCATTGATTGGGATGTGGCCCCGCTCCGATGGAGGGGCTGGCCGGCTGGACTACTTGGTGGGCTGTAGTGCGCCATGCGGGGGTGCGGGTGGCCGGCGGGCTGGGGCACTCCCGGGGTTTGGGGGTGGGGTTGGCGGGGTGCCCAGAAACTGGTGCGGCCGTGGCCTTCTTCCACTGCTTCTGTGGTTCTGGCCCATGGTTGGGGCGCCGGGCTGCAGTTGCCGGTCGGGTGGGTGGGGTGGCGGAGCGCGTCTTGTGACTGCACCGGGGCGGCTGGTGGGCTGTGCTTGGCTTGGAGCGGTTGGCCTGCATGGCCCAGGTACCCAGCTAGTGCATGTATCCTTCTCATGGACTGGTGGGCTGGGGCTGCTGGCGGTGTCTGGGGGGATTGGATGGGCTTGGTGGTGGGCTGCTCTGCTGGCTGTCATGTGTGAGGGGGGGGATCGGGGCGGTGGGTGGGGGGGCGTCGTGGAGGGGCTGCAGCCGGTGGGGTGGAGGGTTGTATCCACTTCTGGGTATGGAGTCGGGGGGTTGGATCGGCGGGGGGCGATGGGGAGCTGAGCTGGATAGTTTTTCCCCCTGGGCAGTTGCAGTGGCAGGAATGTTGGCAGGAAGTTTTTTTTTTTTGTGGCTGAGTGGGGCATTGTGGGGGCGTGGGTGGGGACACTGACCCCGGGGAGGGTGGGTGAGTCTGTCCCGTCATGCTGCGGGGTCGGGGGTCCTGTTTGGGTGCGGTGCTCGGCAGGGTCTGCCCTGTTGCGCCAGTGGGCGGGGGTGGTGTTGCGGGGGGCCCTTTCCCTTGCTGTTGCGGCGCACTGTGTGGGGGGGGAGCGGGGTGCGGCGGGGGTGCTCAGAGCGGGGCTGTATGTAGAGCTTGCGCTGGGTGGGTGTGACCTCATCGGCCCTCTGGTATAGAGTTCACCTGTGGGGGTGTGCCCCTGGGGGGGGGGGGTTTCGTGGCGTTTGGGTTCGGGACATGTGTTCGATATCGGTGTCCCTGTTGGGGGGGCCCCTGTGGCGAGGTTCATGTTGGGGTTCACTGGGGGTGGGAGACTCATGGGGGGGATCGGAGCTCGTTGGGGGGCGGGGACTGCTCCGTCCTGGGGGGGCTCTAGTTGGCGGGCTGGTTTGGGCCATTTGGCCCCTTTTTTTGTACATAGCCCCCTCTCCGGAGGTGGATGGGGTTTGGTGGGGACTGGGTTCTGGGCGGGGGCGGGCCGAGACCCCCCGGGCTGGCCTGTCTGCCTGTCTCTGCCCCGGAAGGGAAGGGGACCACCTCCTTGGTCCGGGGGGCCGGTTGCCCCTAGGGGCTGCCGGCGCCCGGACCTTGGAGTATAGAGTATGCATGGGGAGTGTGAGTGAGTGTAGGACGTGCGAGGGATTTTATGTGTGTGGATGAGGGTGGGAGTGGGTAACTGTGACTGTGAGTGCCTGTTTTTTTGTGACAGGTTGGGTCTTGGAGCTCCCCCCTCCTGGATCAGCTTAGGCCCCCCCATATTATGGGGGGCCTATTTCCTCCCCACCCTGCCGCCCGGGGGTTGGAGTCTCTGCCCGCTGGTGTACTTGTGGTTCTCGGTGTCGGGGCTGGATGCTTGGGTGTGGCTGGCTCACTCCCGGTGGCTGCCGCCCGGGCCCGGACCCCTGGGCTTGTCGGGCCTCTGTTTGGGGGTGGCGTGTCCCGGGGTCTTGGGTCTCTGGGTCCATGGCTGGATCTGCTCGGGAGTGGACGGCTGCCGGGGGGCCTGTGGGCTCGTCGCTGCGGTTCCTGGGGCTTTTGCACTGTCGCTGCTGGGTGGCTCCCCTGGGACTCTCCACTGCTCTTCTCTGGGGGGGTTGCGGTAGTCCCGGCGGTGATTCTCCTGGGGTTCCCGTGCTTTGGGGGGGGTTTGGATGTCTGTTGCTGGGTCTCCTCAGTGTCCCCCGGGGACCGGGACAGGTTGGTGGGTCCTCACACTCGCTATTGCATATTTCTGTGGAGAAACCTTGTATACAAAGCGCATCCACACAGGTGTTGATAGGTACACAGATGATCTATATTGGGCTGCCCCTTCTCACTAAGTACATTTTTCATTCATAAATACCCGTGGTTTTTTTGTGTATAAGCAAGCAGGGTGTATCTTTTATTATTCATCCTTCTTTCTCTCCTCCACTCTCCCTCCCTTTTTTCCCCTTTCCCCTTTTGCCCCTCCTTTTCTTTGTCAAGCTTCTGTCTTCCTTTTCATTTCAGTCTCTTGGTCCGTAACAATTGAAATATTCCCCAAAGAAGTTTATGATAAGTTTCTTTTTAATATAAAGCAGAGCCTTAAAGCAATAGCTGTGATGCTCCGCTTGTGAAAGTAAATCTGTTGGGCAATTTCTTGGCACTCAGACAACAATTTTAAGCGCTACTCTGCTGGACAGGACACGGTAAAAAAAAAAAAAATGTTTTGATCACTTAGAGTGCTTTTAGATTAGCAATTGTATTCATTTAGGTCTTGTATTTGAAGCCTCATGGAGCTTGTTGGTAAAAACCTTCCCTTTCAAAATTGTAAACCAGTTCAAGAAGACAATATGTAATCAGTTCTTCTTTATTTCTTTATTGCAAAAAGATGCTAAATCTTTTTTTCTTAAATTTAAATATGCCTTATTGTTGTCTGTCTTGCTATTAGCATTAAAACACTACATTTTTAAATGCTTTAAAATTAAAAATGAACATTATCAAAATGAAACATTTAATTGTCTTTATCAGCTAGCACAGCCATCTTGAGATAAATACTAATGCATTATTGGAAATGTAAATCTTTATCAGTGCAGACAGAGTGTCTGCATAGTGTAGCATGAGATTAGGTAACATAAGAACACAACAATGCTCACGACAATGCAAGCAAGCAATGACGACAACACAATTGTTGTCAATTCTGCGACAATTGTCTTTGCCCCAGATATTTTGTTGCAGTGCCTTTATATGTGTATTTATATGCCATGTCGTCAGGGTTGAAACACTTGGAATTTTTGTACCCAAAAAAATATATATATGTGGCAGACATGTGTCAGATGCATCAGAAGGTGGGGCATATTTTCTTAAGCTTTATTTATATAGTGGGATTATAATTAAGGTTTTGTATTCCCATGCCATTGAATTGCAAGCAGATACACAAAGACGTGTCTGCACACTACTTTGTATCTGACAGAGCTTTACCCTAATCATTCATGCACGCAGTGATAAATAGGTCGGAGGCAAATTGGACTTCAGATTTGGAGAGGCTGAGAATAAAACCATATTCAAGGGGGACCCATCCTCCTCTTCAGCTCCGGTCACAACAATATGTGCATGGTGTGTGTGTGTGCCTGTATCTCCCAGAGTCAGTATTTGTAAGTTTAGTACTTGTTTGAATCAAGTTTTGCTTCGTCAGAACATGAAACCATGACAGTGTCCTTAAAAAACCTTTTTATTTTAGAAATTCATGAGCCCTTGACCCCGAGACACAGGGTCAAGGTGTCACATTTACATAGACTTAAGTGAAATATATTTATAAATGCATACATTTACCAATATTTTCTTATCTTGTTGGAACTGAGTTTAGTATTCAACCTTTTATATCAGTATACATGGCTCCTTCTCAGCAAGCACGTGTGATGCTGGCCTGGTTATGGAAATCATTTCATCAAATGACGATAAACCATTCAGACCACTTCTGGATTGTAGCATCTGTGTTCCTATGAGTCATGTTTGAGATCGACAAATGTCAGAAGTTGTCTTGTTAAGGTGAAAACAGTAGTAGGTCAGTGAACTGTGGGCGTCCGTGGGCATGTGTGCTCTGTTGCACCTTTACTCATCACAGATTACGCTGCCAGATACAGTAAATGACAAAGAACATTTCAGACATTGCTCTGCTCATTGCTAGGGGTTATTACAGGAGGCCTAAATGACAAACATGTTTTCAGAAGCTCATATTCTACAGTTAGGTGTCTCATTTTATGACTAGAGCATTCTTGTTTATCAAACTCTTTAGCGTACACTCTTGTGAAATGACTAATGTCCTGCTGCTGCAGAGCTAATTTCCTGACTGTGAAATATGGAGGTTAATGGGTTCAAATAGGTTTGTAAATTATGCTTACAGTGAGGATAAAATTGCTTGATTGAGCCTTTTGTTCATCTTGCACCTACATTTAGTTTAAGATTATGACTGTTGTGTAAAAGGAGGCACAGTCATAGAGAGGGCTGTCAGCCTCTAGTGGCCTTGGCGCCTAATTTATTTTAGTTACATAGTATAAAGTTTCTAACAGATGTATCCTATTTTCATTCATTTCTCTATAGATAATTAACTCATCCACATTTTAACATAATGTATTCTAAATACTTTTAGTTCATATTGATAATTGCTTTATCAACTTATTTTATGGGTTTTTTAGATACCTCAGATAAAAAATTATTCTTAATGCATCTTTCTGGTTTGAGGGTATTTCTAAGCAACTGTTGACTTTTTATTGACATTAAGGCACAGTTGAATTTGCCTGAACCCATGATGATGTTTAAAAAGCTTTAAAACCACTGTATCTTTAGTTACAGTAGCTTAATCTCATACCAAAATACTCCTGCTATCAGTACTTTGTAGGACAACCTATTCTTTCAATTAGGACAGCATTTTATTTTCTATAGCATTTTACAAGGTTGGAGCATATAGAGTCTGACTATTTCGTTTCGAATGATCTCTCAAGATCATCCAGAGTCAGGATTCCTCTCTGATGCTATCTTCTCCTCACCCCACAGATTTTCTTTTAGATTTTTATCTGGTGCTAAGATGGTCATGGAAGAAGGTTAAGGGTTTCTGTTTTGATTTGGCCATATGTTCTTGATCATCATAGCTCTTTAACAAGGTTCCCAGGGCCACTAGAAGAGAGAAATAGGCCCACAGCATCATAGATCCTCTACAAAGTTTAACAATGGACATGAGGTGCTTTTGCACAGACTCATGCTTTGATTCACACCAGAATCCCTTAGACTGCTTCAATTTTAGGCTCACCTGGCCAAAGCATCACTTAAGGTCCCAGTAGAGTTTAACAAATTCCACAGGCTTAAGGTTTTGATGGTAGAAAAGAAAATGATTTGTTGGTGACATCACTCCCAACCAATGCTTGGCATGTAGGTAGTCTAGCATCTAATGAATGTTATGTAGACTTGGTGAACCCGAAATGCTGCTTATTGCTGCAGTTCTCTAATAGTGAGTTGTGAAGCTTTCTTTTTTAAGTCCCTTATAGTCATGTTTACTGAGCATGTTGCAAAGATAGATATGGGTCTTCATCCTTTATGTCATGTCATATTTATTCACTAGGAATTCAAAGTAAAGGAGTACTTAATAGAGGTTTCTAGAAACTCTGATTAACTTTAAAAAGGTGGGTTAAAGAAGCTTTTACGTTTATTTCAAAGGTATTGTTAGGAATTCCAGTAATTGTGGTAACAGTGATTATGTTGAAACAATGAGGACTCCCCCCTGCCAATGAATGTGTTTAAATTAAATTATGTATTTTCACAAAATTTTTCAGTATAGTCTTTTGGTAATACTATGAAATATGAATTTAGTTTAATGCCTTATACATACATCTCTACCAGGGCTACCAGTAGATGTTTGTGGCACTGTATCTTTTATGTAATCACTGATAAAATAAACATCAGGTAACTAATGAGAAATGGCTGAAAATAACTTCAATATGCTAGGGTATTATGAAGTCACAATACGCGTCAGTTTTTTTGTTGTTCTTTTTATGTAATGTGTCGAGACAAGCCAGTCTTTTGATTTAATCAGTGGTTGTAATCTAAATAAAAGGCAGGCCACTATAAATAACTAGTAATGCATAGCACCTAAAAAACCTTTTAAAGAGGATTTTGTTGGAAAGACGATGGCACAAATCACATAATCGAACGTCATGGAGCAAAACCCTATAGCTCAGCAAAAACGTCTCAGTTTTGTTTCTCTGTTTCCTGCAAATCTCTTTTGTAAATATCTTTCACGTTTCTTGGTATGAAACACAAGAAATAAAAACTTTAGAGCCCCTGAAATCCTCCTCTGCTCTCCTCATTCTAACCACACAGTTTCAGCTTCACGTCATGCTACCAGCTTATTGTGTTTGATGACATGCTGTTGACTCTTTCCTTAGATGTCCTATGTCTACAGAGCAAAGCCTTGTGGAAGGAGCAGTGAAGCTTTTGGAAATGTCTGGACCTCATTCTGGAAAATATTGCCAGAGGAACTACTGAATGTTCACGCCCTTTTTTTGAACATGCAGTACAAAAAGTTGCACTTAATGCAAGTAATGAAAATTAAGGCTTGGTCTGTTAAGGGTGTTGTTGCAACAGGAAACTGGATGGATTTCGATAATTATGCTGGGAGGAAAGAATTTTTTTAAATTAATTCTTGCTGGAGGTTTACGTCACTAAAAGCACAGCTTGACTCAAGTCATTCCTAGATACTTACAAAAGGAAATATTCCATAACAGTTATTGACAGGTTAGGTTTCCGTTTCTGGATTAAAATCTGAACAACTACTCTGAAGTGCATCCACTGACATCAGTTGGGCAATAGTCATCCATAGCCATCTCTATAAATCTTAAGGCCCTCCGCCCCTCTGCCCAGATAGTCATGGATATGTTATGATATGGCATGAACATGCATATTATCCATATTACCCATAATATGATATTTTCATGAACATAAAAAAGGACAAGCTCCGATGTGTTGCAAAATTAATTTATTCATGTATTTATTTTAATGTCTTCTTTTCTGGGTCCTTAAGCATCCCTTTTTAAATGTCTGTCACCTAACCCTGTGTCCATAATTTAAAAATCATATGTGGTGACAGTGGTGATGGTTGTAGGGGTCCGCCCTGAAACCGGTGGGCTGTTGGTTGAAACCTCTGCTCTGTCCGTCTCAGTTGTTGTGTTCTTGGGCAACACACTTTACCCGTCCTGACCTGTCAAACCTGTCAGACCTGTCAGTCTTGCCCACCTGTTAAGACATAACTTAACTGTGGTTTGTCATGCCTGGGTTCACTTTCTCTAGCCACATCCAGGCCTGATTACTGCCACACCTGTTCCCAATCACTTGCATAGGACCTACCTGACCAAGCGAAGTAGACCAAGAGATCCTCAAAAGCTAGATATCATGCCAAGATCCAAAAAAATTGAGGAACAAATGAGAAAGAAAGTCATTTACATCCATCACTCTGGAAAAGGTTTTAAAGCCATTTCTAAAGCTTTGGGACTCCTGCAAACCACAGTGAGAGCCTTTATCCACAAATGGTGAAAACATGGAACGGTGGTGAACCGTACCCCAACAGCCTCTTATCCAAGAGGTCACAAAATATCCCACAACAGCATCCAAAGAACTGCACTTGCACTCTCACTTGCCTCAGTTATGGTCAGTTTTCATGTCTAAACCATAAGAAAGGGACTGGGCAAAAATGGCCTGTATGGCAGAGCTCCAAGATAAAAACCACTGCTGAGCAAAAAGGCTAAAACGCTTGATTGCATTTGTTGCTGCTAAAGTTGGCCAGACCAGTTATTAGGTTTAGGGGGCAATCACTTTTCACACAGGGCAATGTGGGTTTGATTTTTTTCTCCCTTAATGATAAAAACCTTCCTTTAAAAACTGCATTTTGTCTTTACTTTTGTTTTCTTTGAATATTTTAATTTGTTTTATGATCTGAAACACTTAAGCATGACAAACATGCAAAAAAAAAAGAAATCAGGAAGTGGGAAAACACTTTTTTCACACCACTGTAGGTCATTGAAAGCATAAGTTTGAAATTTATTAGGATGTTTAAAAAATACCAAAAATGATCAAGAATTTGGGGGATGTTTCTAAATTTCAAACTTCCACTTAGCAACAAACCTAAGTCCTAACCTGAAACCTAACCTAAATCTACTGTGTTTCTGTTTTGGATTTGGAATTGGTGTACCACCCAAGGATAATTAGTATCTGGCCCAAGACGTTTTGAGGCATCACTGACGTCATATTTCTTTGGCTTCTGTTGGCATCTTAACCTTCTGCCACCGGAGCAAAGAGAGTCCTGGTTGTGATGTTATTCTTGCTTTAACAAAAAAGAAAGCTTTTCTTGGTTTTTGCTGCTTTGATCACACATAAATATTTAGCTTTTCAGGAAACAAGTTGTCTAGTTTTTCCACTTCACGGCATCCATCATGTGTCACAAGAGTGTTGACCTGTGGTGGAGAGCAGCTCTCTCTGCAGGCGTGGTGAAGTAATTGAGAGTGCACAGAGTGAGTGACAGTAACACGTTGTCATGGTAGCTCTATGTATATGTGAAATTCTTCAGAGAGACAGAGAAAGTCAAAGAGTGGCTGAACAGTATTCAGAATAAAACTAGTAGATATGGCAAATTGATAAAGTGTAATATTTTTGTACCACTAGAGGGCGACTTCTTCCCACCTAATTCCACAAACTGCTGCGTCTCATTTAAAACTCTTTTTGGAACGGATTTTTGTTGGAATTTCGATCCAAACCAAACTAAAACATTAACAATTAACCACTTATTTAATCACTTATCGTTATTTGTATTTATCTGAAACATTAGGATAAGTTGGACTGGTGGGTCAGGTTAATTTTAAATGATTATTGATGTTGGAGAACAGGGGGACATTCAGTCCAAATCGCTAAACTACTAACATCCACATGTAAATTCACCCAGCCGATGTTTCAGTCTCATTCTACTGTTTATTAGGATATTTCATTGTGTTTAATATATTTTTAAGTGCCAGTTCTTTGATTTTATTCACAGTGAATTATTCAGCTGTTTTTACAACGTTTGATCGACCTTTTTTATTTCAGCATACAAGAAAAAAAAATTCCTTACCGATACATGAATTGTTTGGCTTTTATAAGCTAAAATCTTTAATATAATAACTAATAACATAGACCCTGCGTTATTTATTTGTTTACAGTTTGTTATGTAAACCAAAAATCGGAAAAAATGATCCACAATCATACCGGGGATTCCACAGGAATGAAAAGCAGATTAAAGCGACTCTATATTTTACAAAAATAACCACTGTGTTACAAAATTTCGCTCTACAAAACAAAACATATCTAAAAATATTCGCACATGCACAAAAAATACGTTTTGTTTTTCATTTTAAAATATTGACTTAATTGTGTAAGAATCTATTTTAAAATGACACTGTTGTTAATAAACATGGACAGAGGTTTTGTTAGAGGTCTAATAATTCTATTATATTTTAAAGTGGGATTGGACATTTTCAAACAAACCAAACAACCAAAATACAGAAAAATGACTCGAATTAGTGAAGAGATTAAGCCCTTTTAATTTCTGCACGTCATAAGTCTGGAAATGTGTGTATTTTTAACCTTATCCACACAGAAAATCGGACTGAATCTGTGGAGATCCGACGGCCTTTAAACTCCAATCCTATCGGGAAGGGGAGGCTTTCCACCGCGAAACCTTTGTAGATCAACGACCAGAGGCAGAAGTGACCTATCTGTATGTCCTTATTGTAAAATAATATATGAACTTGTTATTATTTGTCGCCTTATAATAAGTTGGATCCCGTTCATTGTTGACGCGGAGGGATTTTAGCGCTGCATTTATTCCTTTCTAGGATTACTCAGCGCAACAAAAGTGCGCTCTTTTTATTCTAAAGCCGCACTGCGTATTTCATTCTCAGAGGAAGACGTCTTCAAACGAGGGTTGTAAAGACCAATTGCCTGCAGACTACAAAAAATAGCTTTTTGAAATTTGACTCACTTTCATATAGATACAGATGAGCTCTAATTTTAACCACAACTGGATTTTTGCTCGCTGCACAATCGCTTTATTTTTATGAAAAAACATGTGTTGATTTTAATAACAGATCAAATGGCAGTTGAGGACAGAAGTAGCCACGAATATCCATGATGCTGTTGGCTGTATCCTGTGTAGGCACCATGTAAACAACAAAAACAACAAGAGCAGATAATCAAAATGTCACAGCCTGATAAGCTTCCTGTGTGATGAGAAGGCAGACATTTGACATTTTGGGGTTGTTTTTCCTTCTCTCATCTTCACACACTCACTCCCTCTCATGCTCAGACACACACACACACCACACACACACGACACACACACACACACACACACACACACCACACACACCTGCACACACAGGGGAATTCAATTTCACACAAGCAGGAATTCACAATAAGCCCATCACTATACCTAGAAAAACGTCAATATTATAATATCCAGTTCTAAATGTAAATATTTTATTGGAATTAAGCAAATGTTATTCTGTTGTTTATTTCTATACCAGGTTGTAACATTAAATTGCAAGAAAAAAAAGCTTTAATTAAAAAAAACGTTTTTGTCTTAAATTAATTTGTTAGTTAATAATGCGTTTATTTTATAAAATCTTTTATTTTCCTCTTTAATTTGACTGCTAAAATAATAATAAAAAAAAAAAAACAATAAGATGGAACCAACAGTCTGGAATACACTTTTATTTCATTTGCCTGAGTCATGGCTCTGACAGTAAGAATCAGGGCAGGAAAATCCCAAAACAGATGTAAACCAGCCTAAACAAGCATCCATCTGTGCAGTGTACTGCAGTGTCTGAATTTCATTTTCTTTGAACTTAGAATATATAAAGTTTCACATCTTTTTTCTTCTTCTTGTGAGTGTTTGGGTGTGTGTGTGTTTATGCTTCTGAGTCACCTGCGGTCTTCAAGACGATGATATTCACCCCACTGCTGTTTCTCGCTTTAACTCAGTGTAAACTGGATATTAGCAACGGTAAACGTTGAATTGGAGCAGTTAAGAAGTGTGTAGGTGTGTAGGTGCGCTATTTTTTTATGTTGTTGCTTTTATTTGAGTCAGATGCTTCAGCTGAGAACCAGACGTTGTAGTGGAAAATAAAAACTCAACACATGAAAAAAGATAATTTTCAGAATGCTTAATTCTGTCCGGCCATCCTTTAAATACAGCTAAATGTCTTCATGGTTTCAACGATATTTTTGGATGAGATTCATCATAAGATGTTTAAAATGATATGCACTTCATCTGTCAAGAATAAATTACTTTCACAATTTACAATTAATGAGGTAAAGAATATTTTATTTCAACTGTAAAACCTGCTTTCAAACATCTACGAGGGGATAAAACTATTAATGGGAATTTTAAAATTTCTTTTAAATAAATATCCTGACGTGTATTGGAGCAAAACATTTAAGGAATTAATGTATAAGTCCTCTTGATTTACAGTTTAGTGAAACATAATTTAAGCAGGGGTGTATGTATTTGAGGATTCTTCAATTTATGCTGTTTAAAATAAATTTTTGCATTCCTTGGCATTTAACCAAACTGAGTTATGCCATCTTTTATCTTTATTTTCAGCCTATGTGTTTAACTTTATATAATTACTCCTATTTTAATGTATTCTCATAGAATCTTACTTTATTTGCCAATTATTCCAAACTCTTGTTTTTAAATATTCTTATAATTAAATTTGACTATGATTTTGACAATTTAAATTAGTATTTCAGAGCTTTCAGTTTCTGATATGATTGTTGTGTAGAACAGATTAACCTTTTTTCAAGTTTTAAAACTAAAAGATGCAGTGGATTTTTTATTACATGTAATAATTTGCTCAAAGTAGGCTGGCCTGCAAATGGTTGAACACACACTGAAAAAATAATCAAATTTATTGAATAATCAGACTGATTCTCTGTCTCAGGGATCTCATTTTAAAACTCTCCTACTCTGCTCTGCTGAAGAGGGGAAATCTAAAGTCTGCAATGCTTGGCATGACATGAGATGTTTTCCCCCTTCGGCTCCTTTGTAAAGACCGTTCTCTGTTTATTTCACCTTAAATGTTTCTACTTCACACATCACTGTAATTTGATACCACAAATGAGCTCCGTCAGGTTTTATTTTTTAGGCCTGCACAGACGTGTCTTAACCTCACGAAGGAACAAGCACAGTTTGATCCCAAAAAGCATAAAGTCTGAATTATATGGAATATTACTTATTGATGTATTGGCCTCTTCTGGTTAAACTCAGTTTTAATTTTAGTTTTCTGGCTCAACGCAAAATGCTGTATTAAGCCTCCTCACAAAAATCCCTCCCTCTTTTGCTGAAATTCGTCCTTGCATCAAATGAAACTGCACAATAAGTCTGATACTTTCATATAAACACAATTTCTCTTATCAGGGGAAAATGACAGCGACCTTCTGCAAAGCAAGCTGTGGGCATCAAAGCAGAGCTGTGTTGTTGTTGTGGTAATGAGTTGCTCTGTGTTAATTGTGCGTTTTTGTCAGTGACTGTTCAGTGGGCCTCTTATCATCTCTCTGTATGGTTCTGTTTTTACTGTAACACTCTCAGTTAGCTGCATATTATCTGAGTCCAATCCAGAGATTTATTTTTTATTTTAAGATATGGGGTTCTGTTGGAGTCTTTTTTGGTACTTGTCTTTTGCATTTTATCTTCTGATTGCACTCCTTCCAGAGAGTAAAAACATAATTAACTCTATGAACGTAATTGTGCCAATATTATTAAGGGTGAATCCAGGAATCTAGATAAAATTTCAATTTTAAATGAGACAAAAAAGGTTCTAATTGAGGAAAAAAATACAGGCCAGTTAGTTGTATTTCATCTTCTGTGGATTTATTTTTTTTGCCCGATGCAAACCTTTTCTTGTACCTTTAGGGGCTATACTATCAAAAAAGAAGAAAACAGAAAACACTAGGTAAGATAATAGCTTAATTTTTAGAAACAATCTATAAATTCAAAGCTTTGGCTGCTTTTCTTGCAAAATAAAAGTGATGTGACACTAAATATAATAAATATGTAAATTCTCAGCAAAAAGTATCAGCCTTGTAGTATTAAACGCATCAATACACAAACTAATGTTTGAATAACCACAGAGCGGTCCGAGAATGCACCGAGAGTTCACTGGAAAGGAGTTGTGCTTTTTATGTCTACAACGCATATTTATTTACACAATTTATCTCTTGTCAAACATGTTGTGAAAGTTATGCGTGCAAGTTCCAAGCGCCGTTATGTTCCTAACATTATGGCTAAAAAAGAAGTGGAGAGGAATATTCTTTATCATTAGTTTCACTGTTTGTTTTCTAGCTGAATGCTAAAATGAAGAAGAAGAAAGACCGTCTGTTGTGTTTTCTTCCTTTTTGTGTCTGGATATAATTGTTGCACGAAAATACCAGAGCGTCCAGTTCTGCTGTGACCCCTGAAATCCATTAGTGGGGCTTTTTACAAATACTATAATAAAAAGTGTGGAAAGTTGTGTGGAGAAGAGAGTGCAAAGCGGTAAAATTCAATTATGAGTTATTTTTATAAATTATTTAAGAAACTAAGTGTTGCACAGAAACAATGATGAGAGTTTGGAATGCTTTGACTAGATGTGGTTTCAGAGCATTTCGAAGGTTCACTCAGAAAAGAGGCTACATGTTGCAGGCATAACTTCACATAATGCATAAATTACTAAATTTATATATATATATATATTTATAAATGTGTCAGTAATGAAATTTAATGAATATGCTTAATCATGTATGAGGATATTATGATTTGAAGTCAAATTTAAAATTCACTGTTTCTCTGAGAGTTTCAAAAGGAGCTATGTTGCCTGAGGGAAGCTTGTAGGAAACAGAAGGCCTTCTGCTCATTAAGCATCTGAGGTTAAAACAATAAAACAAATAAAAAAACAACCCTCCAGGCTGATCATATTGTACCTTTTAACCATTTGGGATAGGCCAGGGGTCTGCATCCTCTGGCTACAGAGCCACACATGGCTCCTTGGGCCCTTCACAATGGTTGGTAACAACTGATGTAGAAACAGGAGTTGTTTTTAAATATAGAAGCAATAGGATGGTTGGTTTTAACAGCTATCTGTTTTCATGGAATTTCTCCTGGAAATTTCTATAACAGATTCACACTAGGATTCTCTAGGCTGCAAATTTTGTATTTTAATTGAGTTTTTATTTATTTTCCAAAGATTTTGAAAATGTGGCCCTAAAACTCAACTGTAGCTTTTTTTTGTCTTTGTACTGAAATCCAAATATAAAAATAACAATTTTATTTAACATTCACAATAAAGTAAGCCCACCTTTATGAAGGGAATGTTGTTAAGCTGTATAAGTTGTCTGTTTTTCATAGGCTCAGTAGGTTTTATGGCTATAGACAGATTTTATTTAGCAGAGCAGGGTTAAAATGGCTCAGAGGACTTTAAAGGCTGCGGGCCCCTGGGATGGGCAAAGTAGGAAAAGTATGATTTACCCATGCTGCTTTCAATTATCAACACTTAAACTTAAGCTTCATGCTACATCTTTGTTCTCTCATTTATTTGAGCTAAATTTCAGATTTTAAATAGGTGCTGGAGTAAATTATAGTGCTCCTGTCAGTAATGCATGATTTTATAAAGGTTATGTAAAGCCTCCATGTGAGGTGTGGTTGAATCAATAGCTTTATACCCAACACACATCTCTGTCTCAGTGTTATATTTGTTAAAAAATATATATCCTCAAATAACCAGGGCATTTACCAGAGACTGTGTTAGCCTGTTAATGTTTGGGTTTATTTTACATTAAGCATGAAAACATCATTGTTTTTTTTAAATAAATTGTAACTGAGCAGAAAAAATTTAAACAAAATTTGATGTTTTTGTCATTTTGGGCATCATTAGGCAACCAGGGAGGGCGTCTGCTGTGAAGCAGAACCAGCTTTAGGGAAATGGAATATTCTTACCAAACTGAGTCATCCTGTCCAGGTTAAAGCACATGCGTCTCCACACCCAGAGCTGCTGCCACCTTCATCCAGTCTCACGCAGGTAAACACTCCCACACCTACTGACCTCTTTTTTTTTCACCACTCACATTCAGCCGTATATCCATCAGCACGCTCTTTTATTTACATGTTTCATAATATTATTTACTGAGAGAATAAAGGCCTTTGGCTTAGAGGAACTAAATGGGTCACCTTGACAGATATTGAAAATCTGTTGTCATGTTTTGCCCCTCACCTCTAATATGTCTTAATTCACTTGCAGTTTATTACTGCACATTTAAACTAGTAATTGTGCTAATAAATAAACAGACTTATTAATTAATCTTCTTAAAAAGGCTGCAGAAACATATAATTTAACATCAGTTCTTTGAAATGCGCATGTGATTAAAGGGAGAGCAATCTTTCTGAGCTCAACAAAATTGCTGTAGATCAATAGTTCCCAAAGTGGGGGGTCGGAGCCCCCAGGGGCTGGGGGGGTGGGGGTGGAAAGACACCAAGCAGAGGAGTCGTAGGATGATTTTCAGAACCATTGTGATGTCACCCCTGGGCTGTATAAAGAGCCAAAAGGGACACAACTAAAGAAATAAATGTAATATGTAGAATCATATCATCTGTTCTTTGATGATTTTCTTTAGTGCGTGCATTCTGTGCACTTTTTCATTATATTTCAGTCACCTATGGGGATAGAGGGGGTTGCCAGTCTCTGGCACTCTTGTTTTTGGGGTCACAGGCTGAAATGTTTGGGAACCTGGTTTGGATGCTCGACCACAAACACAGAGAAAAAATAACCCTAACCCAATGGCTTTGGGTTTTTCTGCTGCTTAATTGAGCTTGTGGGGTTGGAGTATGTGTAAAAGTGTTACTTTTAAATGCAAAAGCAGTTGCATCTGACTCTACAAGAAAAAGCTACACCATTCAAATTACTATTTAGTAAAGGCAGCTAGTGCCGAAAGAAATCTTAAAAAAAAAAATTAAGGACATTGTTGTCCAACATGGCTTCAAAGTGAGGCAGGATCCATCAAGTAACTCAATCTGTCCTTTTTGTCTTATTCTTCAAGTAGATAACACTGCATATCTTTGTGCTTTTTATTTTAAGATGAAATCAAGTGTAATTCAAAGCAGTAACAGGTTTGAATTTATTAAGGTGAGCCAGTAGAGGGATCTTTAATTTTTCACACTGATTACTGATACGCTGATTAAAGACACACCGACTGGAAATGTTGTGCCAATACTGATTTTAGTTGATTCTAAGTAAGTTTAAGTTCACTCTTACCAAGTTCATTTTCAGTACTATGAATGACAACATATAAGATAGATTTACTACTTTCTAGAGAAAGATAAAATGTACCTCTCTCCACAAAATGTTTATTGTAAAGGACCATGTAACAGAGCTGTGTCTCCCCCAAGGCTGTGGGGCAGATCTTTACAGATAAAACCTAACTGAAAGGATTACAGCGTATCTCATTTAGTCTTTTACAAGATAGACTTTAGTTCCCTAATGTTTTTCTTTTTGCACACCACAGAATACAGTAAACGGACTGAACTTATATTGTGCTTATCTAGTCATACTGACTGTGTAACACTAGAGCAACATTCACCCAATCACACTCACTTGCCTTGCCCTGGGGCACATCCACATGTGATAGGAGGAAGCTGGAATCGAACCCATGACTTTCAAATTGTAAAATGACCATTCTAACCACTGATCCAGAATTGCGTAGGGTTTCCCAGCTGATTTGTGGTTAGTTGCTGTTAAGTTGTTGAATTATTAATTTATTTTCACTATTCACAGCAATGCTTAAGAAGCCCTTTTGTGATTGATTGTTAGTTATTTATATCAGGGCCAGAGCCAGAAGTCCGCCATGTTTGCAGGAGAAGTCAGCTTACACTGCTCTACAGATAAACAGTATTTCCCTAATATTTTAAAACAAATACTAAATGATTAAAGTTGACAGTCTAAATGGGTCAGCAGTTATTGTCTATTATTTATTATCAACTATCATATATTATTTCCTCACATTAGCAATTAGCAAAATCAAGCACAGTTTGCATTTCTAACAGCAGTGTCTGTATGTTCCCTGTTTAATAAGTAGACCCTTATCTGACTGAAAGTTCCTGAAGGCTGGAAAGACTTCCTAATTGGTGACAGACAGTAACTTTGCTGCAGTAGGTTCCCTTCCAGCTCTATGATAAATTATTGCTCTGTAGCAGCCTGAAAAAACAACTGACATCCCTTCATAGAAAATAGTTTCCTTTGTATAAACTTCCTTTCTATAAGACCTTTACTACTTCCTTTGATCTCGTTTTTATATATATCTGATACAAAAAATAGCAGACTCTGAGTCTTCTTCCTGCAGTCATAGCTTCCATGACAAAGAGTGTTGACAATAGCTCAAACTATTGGTGCTTTGGTAAGGGATGTTGACTAATCAGAAAAATATGATAACTTTTGCTTGTAACCTTTTAAAAAATGAGCAGATGACATGTAAAAGCAGCTGATTCTGTACACCAGCCAATTTATTGTGCATCTTGAACTGACCTATGTTCCTACTGCCTCCTAATCCAACGTTTATGCCCATATGTGAGCCAAATCAAATTTTTTTTTATGACAGTCCTAAAAGCACCATTCTAATTTTGTTTTCATATCATATCCTGTACACTTTTATGTATGGTCCTAACTCAGATACATCTCAGAGGTTTTTAAAGGAAACCCAGCTTTATATCTGAAATGCATGTACTGGCATGTAACGGTTTTACCATTTTGGTCCTGAGGAGGAAGGACTTTGCCCATCTAATGTAAACAATGGATGAAACGAGCATGACAAATGTTGTGATTGCTACTCTGTTTTACACCTAAAATTTTTCATTCATTGTTTGGAGCTGCAGGTTGCAGCTGTGTCCCAGTATTCACACGCGATGCAGAACAATGCTACTTACTTGCCACTTCCTGTTAGTAGTGTTGGGCTTCTTCAAAATTAAAGTCTTGCCACAACAGTGTTACTGAATTTCAAAGCAAACACTGTTGGCACAGTTGGTAGGCCTAATAATTTTGTCGTCTAAAAATGAACATTCATTTAAACTGATACACACGGATTGAAATGTGTAGCATCCATCCGTGCGTGCTGCAGGCGACGTCAAGTCTTCTGTGTATGCGACTCAGGGCTGTAGACCATTCACTCTGGGTTTGACGGTAGCTGACAGGTGCAAACGTGAAGCAAATGGTTAAACAAGCTCCGAACACAGCAACGCGCTGCAAAGACATAATTGATGCAAACTCCAAAACACAAGAAACTAATGCAACAGAAAAACGCTGCAGAAGAGAAATGCTGCAATCACAGAAAATAGAGAGAAGCAAAACCCTACAACCCACAATAGAAGTGAACCAGACCTTTAGGGGAATGGACATAAATATGTAGCTGTAATGTTATATTGTAAAATATTACAACCACTCATTTAAAAAAGACATGAAGGAAAACGTACCTTTTCTTTCTTCCCTCCAAGTTTCTTCTGGACATCATATTAATGTCTTTACTTTGGGTCTGTTCTGATATGACTTGGTGGTTGACTCCCCCTAGTAGTCTGGTGCACTTTGGATTTGTGGAGCGAGTTTGCAGCTTTTCTTAACTTGGTGTTGATTTTGCTATTTGCAACAAGTTTTATCTGCCTTTGTTTTATTAATCGTGGGTTTTTGCTTCTCTCCATTTTCTGCAATTGCAGCAGTTTTCTTTTGCAGGATTTTTCTGTTGCATTTGTTATTTGTGTGTTTTGGAGTCTGCATCATTTATGTGTTTGCAGCTCGTTTTGGTATTTACACGTTTGCACCTATCAGCCGCAGTAGGATTCTGATGATTGCTGGAATAAAAATAATATGTGAATAGACATTCAAGGCAAATCAGATCTTAGCCAAAACTGTTTGTCTTTGTATTCAGAGATCGTAGCCATAATTTGCAGCAGCTTTGCCATTGTATCCATGTCTACTTTGATAAAAGACTGGCTTTCTGAAACGGCACCCATACTTTACTTGATCTAAAATCAGTAGATTGTGATTGGTTTTATTGGAGTATTTTTCTGGATAATCCATGACTTTAGTTATTATGTTTATAATGTCATCTGAATCCTTACTGAACCCATTATACATTTGTCTGAGAGCAAATCTGTGAGCACATGAGCTGACCAGCAGATCAGGGTTGATGTCTGGGTTTGAGCTCATGATCTTTGTTAGGATTGTTTGTTTTGTAAGAGAGAAACTTTGTTTTATTCAACTGAAGCTAACAATGAGGTAGCACATGTTAAATTCAGTGGATAATGACTGCATTTTATTCATCAGAATGCAATTTTTACCGCCAAAAATCTTTGGAAATGCATGTAGACCTTTAAAGTGAAAGATAAAACTACAACCCTTTGTTTCTAAAGTCTATAATTTAACTAATCAGTTTTATTTCCTTTTACATGTTAGATGGTTTTCTTACAATACTTAAAGGTACAATAGGACCCATAAATATACCGTTTGCACTAACAGCTGCCTTCCTCAGAGATCAATTCATGTTTGTTCTTCTGAAAGCAAACCTCTTCGTCAGTCATGCATTAAATTGAGTAAAATTATAACCACCTGGCTCAACTCTTGTGACAAAAATGTCACTTTCCTTTTTGCAGTTTAGTTGCATTTCCTGATGTTCCAAATATTGTAACCTTGGTTTTTACAAGAGGAGTTTGACCTTTTAACATTAGTATAAAAAAAACCTAATTTGAATGTTGCACACATCTTGAAATAGTGTGTACAACACACCGGGATTGTGCGGTATCTGGTAGAAGAAAATATGCAGAGATGTGGCTCTACCTCAGAGAATAAATGTGTCTGAGGTGAATTTGGTATATAAGGTATTTTATTTTGGACATTTTTCATTTGCAGATAATTTAATCTTTAAGCATTTACTTGTTCAAATAAAAGATCATACAGTAATTCTGGCAAAAACTCAAGACATTTTTTGTCATCCATTGTACCTTGAAAAGGTAATCATATCCTGTAAACCGTCAGTCCTACAGCTACAATCTTAGGTGTGAGATCAACACAAACAAGTGCAAAATTGTGATATGGAATTAAGGTTCAGGATGTTTTACAAACATTTATTTAAAATAAATTTGTGGTTTGCAGCTCCCCTGGCCCAATACTTTGTAGAACCACCTTTTGCTGCAATTACAAATTACTTTTGTAAATATTTTGGGGTATATCTTCAGCTTTGCACCTTTAGAAACCTTTCCAAAATAGTGCAAGTGCCACAAGATTAGATTTAGAATCTGTTCCAAGACTTGGAGATTAATATTTACAGATGTTCTCCGTGAGATTTAGCCCTGAACATTGACTGGATCCTCCTAACACATGAGTATTCTTTGGTCTAAATGATTCAGTTGTTGCTATGGCTGTATGTTCAGGGTCATCATCCTTTTGGAAGGTAAACCTCAGTCTGTAACATATTTTTCTGCAGTCTTGTCCTGCAGTCTTGTCCTGTATTTAGCTCCATTAATCTTACAATAAACTGTCGCCAACTTCCCTGTCCCTTTCACGTGTTTGCTTTGTTACCTACACTTGTGGCATACTTTTAAAATGACTTCTTATGGATTTTCTTCAGAAATGGCGTTCTTTTTGCCAAGGCCGGATTTGTGTAGTGCATGTCTAATGGTTGCTTTGTGGGCAGATTACCCCACCTAAGCATTGGATCTCTGCACCTCCTCCAGAGTTGACATCGGCCTCTTGGCTGCTTCTGTGATTAATGCTCTCTTTGCCCATGTGTTGTTATGCTTGACGTTTTACCATACTCTTTCTCTTTTTTTAGAGATAGATGAAACAGTGCTCGTTGATATATCCAAAGCTTATTTGCTTTATAACCTAACCCAGTTTTAAACTTCTAAATAACTTCTCCCTGACCCAGAGGTTGTGCTAGACTTTTTCGTTGTCATTTTGACTGACAGGGTAAAAACTGTCATCATTTATTTTTACCTGTCACTTTATTTTTTATAAAACATAATTAAATGAACAAAAGCATTTATTTTCATTCATGTTAATTTCTGCAGGTTTGTGCATCCTCGGACAAATCCATTTCTCATGTTGGCTTTTTTACACATGCTGCAGAACATTTTTGCATCCTCCCTCCTCAGCCTGAAGAACTCCTGCTCCTATACTGATCTCTGTACTCCCGCCTAACCTTCTTGCTTCTGATTGCTTGCTCCGTAGTTGCCAAGGGCTGATTACTTGTTTGTTCTTCATTTTCCACTGCATCAGTTCCTCTTTTTTCACCTCTTTTATCAACACCATTGTCGTTATTGGGCTTTTTTAAGAAACTTCGGACACTCAGCTACCGTGACGTTTTTCCGAGTGAAGCTAACGAGGTTACGCATCAACTGATGCCAATTAATATGCTAACTCACCACCAAGTGGTCATGGGTGTAAATTGCAATCTGTCCAAATGACAGAGGGCCTTCAGATTTTTCTGTCACTATTTAAAAAAAAACGGTCAAAAACTGAAATATTCGGTTAATGCGACCCCTGCTCTGACCTGTCTGTTGTGTTCCTAATTCTTCATTCTTGTGGTTTGGTTTTACTGAGCTCAATCTACACATCAGTAGGCTTTAGTTCCTCTTTAGTTACTAAATATTTTAATTCCAAAGGCAGTCTACTTGCTTGTCCTGCTTTTCATTTTAAAGGCATCAGAGTAAAAGAGATTTGGATTAGTAAAAAACAAAAAACAAACAAACAAACAAAAAAAAACATTAACCATAAATCCTGTTCCTTCCACTTCGCCTGCATGCACAACATTGCATCGGTCTATCACATAAAACCCTAATAAAATACACTGGAGTTTGTGGTTGTAAGGTGACAAAATGTAAAAGGTTGTAGAGGGGTAAACACTTTTGCAAGACACTGTAATACATAGTGCATCCTACCACCACAGACAGACTCAAGCTGGCCACTTGTTGAGTACATGATCTAAATGTCAGCCAGAGGGATCTCTTCAGTTCTAATTCATTTAATTAGTGTTTGATTTGCGTTTAATTAATGATTAATGATTTTTTTAATCAAATGGTTGGAAACTATGAAAAATGTCTAACAAAATTAAAGACACTAACAATCCATACTCACATTAGTCGTCAGAAGCTACACTAAACGTGTTATTAGAAAAGGTAGATATTGTTGCCAATTGATATGAAATCTTTAAATGGCTGCTACACCTTATAAAGATGGAGGAGTGCAGAGAGATGAATGGAATTCAAAACGAAGGAGACAATTTACAGAAGGTGTTAGAGTTCAGGTGAGAGGAGTATGTGGGCAACCGAAGAGAAAATGTTAAACATCTGCTTGCAGCACCTCTCCCTCCTGCCAAACACATCTCCTTAAATAGTAAAGCCTTTTCTGAAACCCACAAACCCGTTTTCAGTTTTGTTTTTCAGAAAAGAACGTGAAAAAAAACAGAAAAAAAAACTGTTCACCTTAAAGCTGAAAAAAATTGTGAGTCAGGATGTGTTTGTATTCCTGGAACGCTTTGAGTCTCCGCCACACCCCTTTTACCTGTTAATTTATCAGAAACAGTCAATCTGCGACAGATTCCCATTTCAGAGGTTGCTCCCTTCTGTCTACATGCGACACGGCGCCATGCAAGAAAACAATCTGCTAATTTGAGGTGGTGATCTCACGTGCTGAGCCGACACTGACATCCAGCTCGCTGCCTCCCGCTTATCTCATCAGACCTTTGCAGTCCTCAAGCTGTGCCATTAATAAAGGAGAGCTTTGACTCATTTGAGAACTGGGCTATCCTGTTATTCATCAGCTTTGACCAAAATCTGTCTAGTTGAAGTGGCCTGTTAACCTGACAACTTACAGAGAAAGAAATGAAAACTTTAATTTTCAGTGAAACCCACTTCAGAGAAACTTTAATTGTGATTTCAGAATCATATTAACGGATTTAACTGATGGTGTTCTTACTGAAAAGTAAGCACACCATAGATTTGTTTTAAACTTTAAACTAGGTTTAACTTGCTTATTTAAGAGGCTTTCAGACTGAACCTGGCATTGACATCTAAACTCATTTTGTGTTGCTATGAGCAGGTGAGACAGGAAATTGTGTGGGAGATGTTTGCAATAGCAGCAGTCAGAGTTTTAAATTGCCTGCAATTCAACAGATATATCATTAAAACATCATGTGCATTTCTCTGTTACACTCCCTGCGTACATCCTGATGAACTTTGGAGAATGACTTGATTTTTTGAAAAGCTAAGCAGATGTGTAGGTGGGGCAGCATAAGGGCTTTATTTCCAGCTGATCCAGATGGACCACCATTTTACAGTGCAAACAAACATGAGCTGCTTGTCGTTCTTTCTGCAACAAGTGTGAACAAAGTCCTTGACGTTCTGCACCGCAGAAAAACAAAGACACCATTTGACATTTACAGCAATCTAATTGTCCTCAACTACTCCCAGCTTAAGCTAATGCATGCTTTTTGCTCAGTGTGTGCAGTAAATCCTCCTGCAATGGAAGAAGAAGGTGTTTCTGTTATTTTACTTAAAGCAGACAAGTGATAGAAGAGCCATCAACTCACAGCACTTCAATTCAATTCAATTCAGTTTATTTATATAGCGCAAATTCACAACACATGTCGTCTCAAGGCACTTCACAAAAGTCAGGTACATACATTCCAATTAATCCTAATCATTGAACAGTGCAGTCAGATTCAGTTATTTATTCAAATTGGATAAAAAGTTTTTCTGTCTAAGGAAACCCAGCAGATTGCATCCAGTCAGTGACTTGCAGCGTTCCCTCCTCCTGGATGAGCATGAAGAGACAGTGGACAGTCACTGGCATTGACTTTGCAGCAATCCCTCATACTGAGCATGCATGTAGCGACAGTGGAGAGGAAAAACTCCCTTTTAACAGGAAGAAACCTCCAGCAGAACCAGGCTCAGTGCGAGGGGCCATCTGCCACGACCGACTGGGGGTTTGAGAGAAGAGAGCAGAGACACAAAGAGAACAAAGAAGCACTGATCCAGGAGTACTTTCTATGGGAAGGAAAAGTAAATGTTAATGGATGTAGCTCCTTTAATCGTTTCACCTAGAAAGAAGGAACAGATAAACTCTGAGCCAGTTTTCAAGTATAGAGTCTGAAAGAGAGCACATAGAGTTAGTCACAGCAATAGCTCAGTCAACTGCCATGTCTAGGAGAGAGAAAGGGTTAAACACTGAAAGACAGGGCCATGTGGATCATCGGTAGGGGGTGAGCATTAAGTTGTTGCCAGCAGAAGCTTGGACGATGCCCCTCTCCAGAAAGGTGTCACAGGTAGACACAGAGTCAGGTCAGGTGTAGCTTCTAGGAAGAGAAAAGTGAGAGAGCAAAGTTAAAAGCTGAAATAACAGCAAATAATGCAAAATTGGAGAGTAGTGTGAGAATGTAGTGAAGAGGGTGAAAGTGGTCATTATGTCCTCCAGCAGCCTAAGCCTATAGCAGCATAACTACAGAGATAGTTCAGGATAACCTAAGCCACTCTAACTATAAGCTTTATCAAAAAGGAAAGTTTTAAGCCTAGCCTTAAAAGTAGACAGTTTGTCCATCTAGAGCCCACTGATGGCCATTGTTATACTAAAAACCACAAGGATTGGGATACCTCTCTCTGTCAGATTGACCATAACCATTGGAAAAGAGAGGGGGTCATACCGGTAGCAGAAATGGAGGGTGTGTTTGCACCTCAACCATAACTGAGCCGGTTTAGGCTAAACCTGACTCCCCCTTACTCCATCAAACAAGGGGAGAAGAAGGCAGAGCTAAAATAAGGAAGATAGCTCAGGATAACCTAAGCCACTCTAACTATAAGCTTTATCAAAAAGGACAGTTTTAAGCCTAGCCTTAAAAGTAGACAGGGTGTCTGCCTCACGGACTAAAACTGGGAGCTGGTTCCACAGGAGAGGAGCCTGATAACTAAAGGATCTGCCTCCCATTCTACTTCTAGAGACTCTAGGAACCACAATTAAACCTACAGTCTGAGAACGAAGTGCTCTGTTAGGAACATATGGATCAATCAGATCTCTGATGTATGTTGGAGCTAGATCATTAAGGGCTTTATATGTGAGGAGGAGAATTGTAAATTATATTCTGGATTTAACAGGGAGCCAATGAAGGGAAGATAAAGTAGGAGAAATATGATCTCTCTTTTTAATTTTCATCAGAACTCTTGCTGCAGCATTTTGAATCAGCTGAAGGCTTTTAACTGCATTTTGTGGACATCCTGATAGTAACGAATTACAATAGTTCAGCCTTGAAGTAACAAATGCATGGACTAGTTTATCAGGGTCACTCCTGGATAGGATATTTCTAATTTTGGCAATGTTCCGGAAGTGAAAGAAGGAAATCCTAGAAACCTGTTTAATATGGGATTTAAATGACATGTCCTGGTCAAAAATAACACCAAGGCTTTTTACTGTATTATCAGAGGTCAATTTAATGCCATCCAGGCTAAGTGATTGACTAAGCAGTTTCTTTTTTAAAGACTCCGGTCCAAAGACAACAACTTCTGTCTTGTCTGAATTTAGAAGCAGAAAATTTAAAGTCATCCAAGTTTTAATGTCTTCAAGACATGCTTGTAGTCTATCTAACTGGTTGGGCTCATCAGGATTTATGGATAAGTAAAGCTGAGTATCATCAGCGTAACAGTGAAAATGTATCCTATGCTGCCTGATAATTTGACCTATTGGAAGCATATATATAGTAAAGAGAATTGGCCCAAGTACTGAACCCTGTGGTACTCCGCAATTAACCCTGGAGTTTAAAGATGATTTATTATTTACATGAACAAACTGGAATCTGTCAGACAAATAAGATTTAAACCAGCCTTTATGACCTTTATGACCTTAACATTAACAACCTTAATTTTAATTTAATTAAGACCCTACCCTGGCAAGAACACTTCTTACATGATTTGATCACACACTAATAATTAGATGTTCTTTTATATCATTAAAACTTCTTGCTTTCTGGTTAGTCATGTCATATTAATTTTGGGCGTAGTGGTGTATTTTAACTGTTCTCTTTCCAAAGTAGAATGATTTTATATCAGGCAAATTCAGGGACCTTTAACAAGAATAGGGTGCAAAATGTTGAATTTATTGCCGACAAAATTATACAGGAGCAAATATATAAAAACGGTCCCACTAATATTTAATTAAATAGCCCCTAGATTTTGTTTTATATTCCCCAACAAGATCCTGCCTGGATCTTGTTGGGGACTCTGCCTGGATATTTAAACCACTCTGTTGGTAGATTTGGTAAATCTTAAAATTGTTGTTTGCCTGCTAGGAACAAGGCTTTTAAGCACAGTAGGATTGTGATCAGGACGTTGGGGATACCATTCCAGAAGCTTAACAGTTACTCTTTTCAAAACCAACTTAGATTTGTGTTTCAGATCAGCGTCCAGTGGAAACTTCCAATATGTCCACGATTTAACAGTTTAGTTAAGTTAAGGTGAGGCTGAACAATTTGGAGGTAGTCGTTGGTCGTTATTGTTCTACCCACTTTTTGTGAATCACAAGTATCACTGCCAGTGAAACAGCATGCCCCGCCACCCCCATACAATTGGTAGAATGTTCTTAGGTATGAAAGTGTCACCTTGACTCCTTGGAACATATTCTTGCCACTTTGGCCAACTGCTTCAAGCCTCGCCTACAGTTTTTCTCTAGAAGATGTTTGGCTTGTTAATAGCCTTAAATTGTCAGTTCTTAATTTATTCCATCCAGATGTATCACTAAAGACCCAATGTTAATGGCATCCATGTGCTTGGTGACTGCATTTGACTTCTGATCAAAACTGTGCTATAAAAGGAAATGTAAAAATAAAGTAGGTCCTGCTGTTGCATATCCAGCCAGGCTTGTGAGGAACTCTCTGTGGGTTTTAGATGCAACTTGAGAAGAACACTAAGTCTGAATCAGTTACAGTTTTTGGCCGCAGCGGCGACTGAGTCAGTCCTAAGTTTAAGCAGTGGGTTTCCCGAAGAGATTTCTTCCTCCTTAAAAGCAACAAATTTTACCCTCAATCTATGCTTCACTTGAAATTAAAACATGACAACTTAAACAGTGGTGGCTTTGTGGTGACTTTTCAGACATGATGAACACACGGGCTATCCGAGCAGACTCTTTAGCACAAGTGAGACTGAAAAAAAAGACATCTTGATTCCCTTTTTTCACACAGCCTCTGCCTTGTTCCAGTAGAGAGTCAATGTAAAATCAAAGCCAAACCCATCTGAAACTGTGATACCATGTATATTGCTGCCTAGAGTTCGCCTTGTTTTGGTTTGCAGGTAACTTTTGTTCAAGTAAAAAGCAGCGTGAGATAAAATCAAAATGTAGGCTGTCACTGAATTATTTTTGTTCTGGATAATGATCATGGTATTGTAGCCTCCATATCTTACTATACAGAACTTTTCTATAGCTTTATTGATGGCATGCATATTTTACAAATGAGCTCGCTTTGCACCAACACCACCACAAATTAGATTTTACTGAGTAGCATGGAAAAAAAACAAATTGTTTTAGCAGATAAGATCAAGGTTGAAGGATGGATGAAAAATAGTTTGTTAATGTTCACAGCTAAATAAAGCAGAAGTCAGTTATCAACCAAGAGTGCATCGTAAATAAAAAGGGGTTGACTTTAAATATATTTTTTCAGTTGCATTTCCAGCTCTTATGCACCAGGGAGTTTCTATTTGGCATAAACTGTATAAAATAGGGAATCAGTGCTTCTATTTGTTTTTTTTAAGCTGTGCTTACTTGTTCCAAAGTTGTTTGCTCAGATTGTTGATCCGGTCTTCATGTCTGAAAACTCACCACAAAGCCACCACTGTATATGTTTATTGTTTTAATTTTAACTGAAGCATGGATGACGGAAAAAACAAGCAGCGTTCCAGGCGGAAGAAACCTCCTCTGGAAATCTATTGAAAAAAGTAGGTCTAAGTAACTAAAGGAATCCGACATTAAGCTAAATTTATTTACTAATTTTTTTCTGAAATCTACTCTATCCACTGCGGCTCAGTGGGTAGAGTCCTGCAACTCAAAAGTTGTGGTTTAGATTCCAGCTTCCTCCTGCCACATGTTGGTGTGCCCCTGTGCAATTGCTTACCCATCTGTGTGTTGGTTTGGCACATTGTATCAGTCTTGCTGTAGTTAATGGTTTTCTTTTTTTTAAAACTGTGAACATTGCTTTTCAAATCTTGCTGTGGATTTTTAAATGGGTTTAGGTCTGGACTTTGATTAGGCCATTCTAGCACATGAATATGCTTTGATCTAAATATCTACTGTGTGTCTTGGTCTTCATAATGCTGATGTAGTTTCTTTCCACTTCACAATTATTTGCTACGTTTGTGGATATAAAGCTTAAAATCTCAACAAAATACATTCAAATTTGGGATTACAATGAGACATAATGTCAACAATTCAAGGGTTCTGAAAACCTTTGCAAGGCTGATTAAATTTGGACATTATTTTAACTTGAAATGAATTCTTTATCAAACCAGAAGAAAATATGCATGTAGTGCAGTGTAGCATTTCACAATCTGACAGCCGAGAACTCAACCCTGCTGGCTAACTGTGACTTAACAATATTTCAAAACTTTTTTATTTTAAGCTTGAAATTGCCTAATTGCTGGGTACATCGTGTGGGAAAATAGTACCTTTGCTACCAAACCACTAATTTATACAGCTGACGTGTAGATTCGCATTTTGGGAAATTTGTCAAATGCAAATTTTGAATCAATCCGTTTATCACAAACTTACATCTGTGTGTTTTTGCACTTCTCATAATTCATGGGTAGCAGAACAATACTGTTTTGGCTGAATTGCTTTAAGCACATGTTCTTTGTAATATTTTAGGCAGTTTTGCTCACACAGTTTTAATATCTGACAAAGCTAATCTGAATGGATACAGTGATGACAAATTTTCAATGATGATTTCATTTATTTATGGAAAAAAATAACTATTCAAAGAAAACCTTGATCTATGTGAAAAGTAAATGCTCCCTAAACATAATAACTAAATGGCAACAACTTCCATCAAGCATTTCAGATATCTAGTAATTAGAATTTTACACAGCTCCATTGGAGGGATTTTGGCCCACTCTTCTTTGCAGGATTATTTTGATTCTGCCCCACTGGAGAGTTTTCAATCATGAACAGCCTGTTTGAGGGGATGCCACGGCCTCTTAATGATGCTGCTTAATCACAGTCAGTTTGTGACTGTGGTGTCCAGACAATCTCCTGCAGGATTTCCCTTCAGAGAGAAGAAATATTCAGTCAAGTCGTCCAGGTCCTGAAACAGCATCCCCAGACTATCATACCCTCCCCAACATGTTTGACTGTCAGTGGGATGTTATTTTTCTAAAATGATGTTAGTTACAGATACATGAGGACCAACGCCTTCCAAAAAGTTCCACTTTTGTCTCATCAGTAAACAGAATGTTTTTCCAAAAGGTCTTGATGATCATCTAGATATTTTATGTAGTGTGAAACGCCTTGCTGGAAACTCCTCCATATTGTTTTTGATGTTGTTTTTGGTTCTTTTGTGACCCCCTGGTTGGATGAGTTCTCAGTGTGCTCTTGGAGTAATGGTTGTTCAGCCACTCCTGGTAAGATTCACCTCTCTTATGTTGTCGATTAAGGCTGTGTGGATGATGACGCTCATTGTGGTTGACTGAGTCCCAAAGCTGTAGAAAGGACATTGCAATCCTTTTCAGACTGATAGATGTTTATGAATCTGTTTCTCATCTGTTCTTAAATTTCAGTAGAGATCTTTTAGTCTACTTTATGTCTCAGACAGGTTCTATTTAAATTATTTATTGATTCTACATCTGACTGTAATCAGGCCTGGGTGTGGATATTGAAACTGTACGAAAAGGTGAAGCTCTGATAACAGTCCATCCTAATTTTGTCACACAGACAGAGGTATGTTTGGATGTCATTTTTCCCTTAAAAATAAAATAATCATCTGAAAACTGTATTTTTTATTTACTCAGGTTCTCTTTGTCTAATGTTAAAATTATTTTGATCTGAGACATATAAGGGTTCAACAACAGATGCTTTATGTCGGAGGCTAAATACTACAGCACTGTGGGTGTTTTATTTTTTACTCTAGGAGGGCATAGCTAGGTGGCATGTTGGAAACTTCACTGTAATAAGATGAACAACGGAGGTGTGAAAACCTTTATCCACTAAGAAGATTAATGAACGTTCCAACTCTGATGTAGAAGTGAGATGCCAATATCTGTGGGTTAGTTTGTGCTCAGATTAGGTTGTTTATCCAGTATGTGGAACTACAATGTGCTTTTGTAAATAATTCATCCTGCTACATTATCATTTCTGGTGTTTAATTTACTTAGTTATTTAAAAAGTGTCAAGAAAAATGCTGATCATGCAAAGTAAAAGTGTTTCATGTTGATCCACTAAGGTCATCTGTCTGCTTCCATATCATTGTTAGAAAAACCATAAGGTTTAGTTTAAAAACAAAACATTCACATCAAATACACAGCTTTAACTTGTTAAAAGAGGGTCTAGAGGGTCATTAAAATGAGCTGAAGTTATATCACTGTT